>CAJVPP010002123.1:0-16238 GCA_910592005.1 Funneliformis mosseae
TATTATTTTGTATTTATCTCATGTGTTTATTATTGAGAATAATTCTTTAACGTTATTGTGAATCCTCACCTGTGATTCCTTGAGTAATTGTCTTAGGTTTATTTACCTTTTTGAGATTTTATTTGAAGTTACAAAACCTAATGTAACAACGTGTCTAAATATATAAACAAAGTAGAATTAAGATCCATAGATTTTTCAAAAATATTGAATAGAGTTCTTAGTAATAGTAATTCAAATACTTCATCTCTGTCTGTTTTTCAAAGTCAGTTATTCTATACTATTGATAAATGTGATTTTTTAGCATAAAAAATATATTATCTGCTTCTTTGTATTTTCTTATATCATTTCAGTTGCTGATTTGTCATTTTGAATCTTAATAAATAAACTCATCAATAGATTTGTAAAACAGAAAATAACTATGAAGATAATTTTTTAGTCAATGATAAAATTAGTTAAACAGTAAAGTTACTCTTGCAAAAATATTGCTTATTCTGCTAAACTTAAAAATGTTTCGCTATTTTAAACTTCATTTAAAATATAATTACTGGAGATATCAGTAAAAATAATGCAAAAATGAAAATATCATATGCATTTAATTGCAACCCTTATCTTAGATTAATAATCTCTAATGGAAAGAATTTTTTGAATTAAAATTCTTCTATTTGTCTATTATTGTGACCTTTCTCAGTTAACTAAAAAGAATACTATTCCTTAATTAAAGCTCTATAATTAGCATTATGAAAAAATTGAAAATAAGTTTGACTTACTTAATCCTTCTGTAGATACTTTAGATAGTGAATTAAGTGATAAAAATCAGATAATAAATATGAATAACTAGAATAAGTAGAATAGATGAGATCTGATTGAATATTTTTATCAGTTATGAAATCTGATACAACTATCGATATTTTTACTAGTTAGGTTTATGAAATATTGATCTTAATTATGATTAAACTAGTAATACTAGACTATATTTTCCTAATATTAATATTGCTAACTTATCTAACTTTATATAACAAGCTTGAGAAATAGGTATTATTAATCCTGATAAATCTACAAATTGTGTTGTAAATTATTAGTTATTAAATGATAATCAGAAGAAAATATTCAAACAAATTAAATTATACTATAGTATCTTAATCACTGACTCCACTAATATTAAACCTCTTAAATTTATCATAATGAATATTGCAGGAATGAAAAATTGTATTTGATTCATGTTATTTATGAACATTTGCATGAAATTGCAAGGATTTATGATATTAAAGCATAATTATTTATTCTTATAATTACGCTAACTAAAATAATAGTATTTAATATACACAGTATAATAATTCATTCATCATTTTTTATTCTAATATCTGAAAACAATCTTGATTTAAGTGAAAAATGTCTAAAAAATTACAAAAAAGTTAAATAGTGTAGAATATTTAATTATTAACAAAAAAAGTTAAGTAAGCTATCATATACTAACTATGAAACTAGTAGGGCTAAATGAAAAGTTCTGGGATTAAAATCTGAAATTATATTCAGAAAGATTCTCAATCATATTTCTGAAACCTTTTAGCTATAAGAAGTTATTATAGAATTTAAAACTCTAGTCTAAATTTGAGCTTTTCTGCTATCCAAATATTTTGGTATCAAATTTGGCATTAATTTACCCTATTAAATACCAAAAATAAAACAATTTTTTATAGCCTTTCTAATCTAATTTTAACTCCAAATAATATATTAAAAAATCATACCATTCTGTTTAGGTTCAAGATGATGTGAGATTAGTAAGAATTGAAAATTCAAAGCTAAACTCGTAGAGTCTCTGCAAACCCTTTTTGTATATTATTTTTTTTATAATAATCTAGAATTAATTCTAAAGCTGATTCATTAATAAAATTAAAGGATCAGTATTCATATACTAAATCTAACCTCTTCGAGATTAGATTTAGCTATTATTTAATTAATAGTTTAAAAAGTTATAGAACATAACCTAGTATACTAATATTTTTTCAATATACAGAAAACCTTTCTAAAGCTATTTGTATTATACAAATATAAGGTCAAAAAATCTAACCTTAGGTATAAAGATTCAGGTGAAACCTGATTATTACGTCTAATCTGAATTCAAAATTTAGGCAATATTAGTTACGTCTCAACAAAAAATTTCCAAAATGTCTGATTGAGTCTGATACTGTCCAAATCTGAAATTCAATCTGAATTATTTGAAATTTACTAAATTTAATTATTCATATGAAATCAAATATATAATATTGTTGGTAAGACAAACGTTAATGCATTCGCATCTTATAAAATAGAGGTTAATTTAATTACTTTAACTGATAATACTTTATTACTTCCGAAGAGGATATCGACTTAAACAGGTTTGAAATATAGCAATAAGGTGTAGCGGTAGTTTTAAAATTTTATTTCTTAAATGCTGTATCTTGATTGTATGTATTCTTTTTGAATTCAAATAATTTTATAGTAGTATTGCATTGTTAAATCTAAAAAAAAATAATACTTTATTTACCTAAAAGAAAAGTTAGTAAAAAACCTAAATCAATAGTTTGGGAAACATATATTCAACAAGGAAAAAAAATTTCAAAGGTCATTGGAACACAACATGTAATTTTTATGAAGCATTTTAGTATAAAGTACAAAATATGTTTTTTTTCATTTTAATTGCTTTTCTTTTTAAACGTGAAATTTTTATTTTTAGATATATCAAATTAATAAATAATAAATTATAAGCTAATTGTATATTATGATTAAAATAGCGCATTAATTAGCCTAATTTATCAATATAGCTACTTCAATTTATTAATAAATAAATTTTATAATTAGTTTATATTATATTAATTTATTGATTTTTAGTATTAAAGGTTCAAATCAGCATTTATTTTATTGACTAACTAGTTTTAGAAGGTTTTTCTAGTAAAGCTCAGTTTTGCTAAATATCGTCCAGTTTTGCTAGTTTTATCTTAGTTTCAGATTATCGGAAAGTTTCAGATTTTTGTTCTTGAAAGCTGAAATGTTTTGACCTTAAGATTTTAGTTTCGCCTACAATTTTACTCAGGTAGTTAGAGGTTAGACCTCACTACTAAGTCATACGAAAAAATTACACCTCTAAATCTCACCTCTAAAGTATATATGATAAGTCTCATGCAATGCATCTTTAACCTTCTAAATCTCACCTGAAAAGTATATTTAATCTAGTAGTATAACCTTATCCTAAAGCTTGTTCACATGACAGATCTAATAATTGCTCTTATTACAATTGTTATATAGACCATTATCTATCCTTGTAGGTTTATCTACCTTTATAAACTTATCATAAATAGAGTATAGCTGATGCTTTCTAGCTTTAAAGTATAATCGATAACCTTTAGGATGAGTGCAAGCTTTATTACAAATATTGTCAGAATTATGAAGATAGTCACAAATGTAATTTACTTTCAATTTTTTTTCAAAATATTGAAATAATTTTAATTAAACAAATCTTTACATAGTAATACATATATATAATAAACAATTAAAACTAAGAAATTTACCAAAACTAAATTCACCTCTCAGTAAGTTGAGTAGGTATTAATAAATGTAGTAAAAGTAGGACTAAATTATAGAAAACCTAAAGACAGAAAAGTTATGTAAAGCTATAAAGAAAAAGTTAAGAAATTATGCCAGTCAGAAGATTTTAAACAATATATAATAGATTTAGCCTAAATAATACTTTCTAATGAACACAAATATCATCAAATTATGGATGATTACAAATCTTGATATGGAAGAGATCCAGAGATTCTTAATATTATCATAGATTTATATAAGTTATATTATAAATTAGTTAAAGATTATTTCATTAAGAAAGAAGATATCAATAATGAAGTAGAAGACTTTCTTATCATTAATTTGATAAGATCCACTGAAGAGGTAACTCAGTGTTAGGAGGAATGATTATCAATTCCTCTCTTATAAAGGATCATTTCAGACTATATCCCTTATTATCTACCAGCTAATATAAAATTGGCTGATTTTTTTATACTAAAGATTCACAGATATAATAAATTTAAAGAAACTAAATCATATCTCCAGTATATTTTCTTCCACCTTCTAACTCATCTGATTTAAGTAAATATCTTACAAGAACATCATAAGTTAATTGCTTTTCATCAAACCTATAGGTCTATTTTGAGGTTTAAAAGGTTTTGCATAAATATGCTTCAGTTTTCGTATATTAGCAGGAGAAATACTTAAAAGATGAGTCATAGAATTATTAAGATTCTCAAGAAAAATTAGAAGATTTTTAACCCAAACTCGACAACATTCTGATATAGGTATCTCATATCAACAGCATCTTGAATAACAGATGACCATTCTTATAATATCTTATAAACCTTTCGATAATACCCATACTTTTTTTAGAATTAGCTACTAGAATATTGATACTATATTTATTTATTAATCTAATTAATATTATCTCAAAATTTAACACCACTATCTACCATTAAATCTTTAACTTTAAACCAGTCAATTAGATATATTTGAGATTTAAAAAGTTTAACAACTCCTTTAGCCACGCTAGCAAAATCACGTTTAGTTAAAAAATATGTCTATTTAGTACGAATAGTAATATCTATATAATTAAATGCAAATTTATAAGTTTTATTTCTAATTGGATCATAAGGCATATAGTATAAGTCAGCTTGAATAACATTTATAGTATAATAACATTAATAAAAGATGCACTTAGAATAAACCTAAGACGAGGCATATGAATTTGATGAATAGCCTGTCTTTCAAGCTAATCTCTAACTTTGTTTAAACTAAAATCATACCCAGCCTTTTTAGAAACTTTAAATAATTTTTTTGCAATTCTCTGATAGCTAACAGATTGGTAATAAATCCTTGACAAGGTCAAAAAAATATTAAGTTTTTGAGTTTCACTCAATCTTTCTAAATATTAGAAATCAATGAGAGCTGAGCAGGCATATATTGATTTATTAGACAGTAATTTAAAATTGCAAATAAAGTTAACTAAAGAGGAAACTATTACTATTAAAAATAAGGAAAAGATTCACAAGCTCACAAATGATCTAGAGTAATGTGAGCTATATATTAAATATCTTAAAAAAAATCTTATATTTCGTGAGAATGAGTTAAATAGATTAAAAGCAGAATGCTGCTCTACCTTACATAATCTCAAAAAATGTTAGGATCATTTAGAGCTAAAGGATGAGATATTAATCGCTTAAGATAATTGAATTATTCTACTAGAAGATACATTAGAAAAGCTTAAAAGCCAAATTTTCAAGATATCACTTTTTCAAAATAACAATAATAAATCTTCTGAAGAAGAACATCAAGAAAATATGACACTATCAGATATCTTAAGAAATATTAGTACAGCTTTAGACTAGGTTGAAAATTATATCAATAGCGATACATTATTTGATCCAAGAAATATATTGAATAATATACGAATCTCAATAACAACTGTTTGAGAGTATATGCAAAGACATGTTTAAGATAATGCTAACTTATAAGGTTAATACATCCAATAGGCAGATCAATAGGATTATGAATGATATGACAAATTTTAGAAATGATTGTCTTCAAAGGGTACAGATGATGGAGCAAGTATAGAGAGATAAAAGACAAGCCCAAAAACAAGAAGATGATGAAATCATTAATCTTAAAGATATGATATATAAAAATGTTTATGAAAAATGTTGATGGAAAAGAAGATACATTATATATATTCAACAGGCTCAGAATTTAAAAAGATATTATTGTCAAAGTAGAAATGATATAGGATTGCTAAAATATAATCAAGACTGATTATATAATCAATATCTAAAATGGAAGGTAAAGGATTTAAATTCAAGACAAATTATTTTGAATTTATAAAATAATCCATTAGCAAACATGGTAACTATGGCAGATATCAACCAACTTTTAGCTCCATATCTTGCTCAGCTTTCATTTTATATGGGAAAGAAGAACCAGACAGTTACTATGTAAAACTTAGAACTATAAATGAATTTGCACATTTCTTAGAAGTAGCAGGATTTAATGATTAAGCTAGAACTAATAAAATGATAGGAAAAAGACCTTTTTAGGATCAAAAATATGATATAGATCTAATTATTAAAATTTGTAATAGTATTTGTCTTCCTATAATTACAAATGCACCTGATAGATATATTGAATTAATGCAAGAATGTTGGCATTTTGATCCAAATAAAAGACTAATTACTAAAGCAATTTGTGACTTAATTGATAAGATCATTTTGAATAAAAAAATAAATTTCACAAATATTATATTCTCTCCAAATATTGGATCTGTAAAAATAAATAGTTCAATCACAAGCAAAATAATAACTAGAGGTTGGAACCGGCCGAAAATTCTTTAACCGGTTAATAACCGGTTAAAATATTTGTTAACCGGTTAATTAACCGGTTAAAATTAACTTTGGCCAGTATTATAAATTTGGCCAGAGTTAGACAATATTTTGTCAATCATAAAAATCTTAATTCTGGCCGGAAATTGAATTCGGCCGGATTTAAATTCATCTATTTTAACCGGTTAAAAAAAATCTTTAACCGGTCAACATGTTAAAGGTTTTAACCGGTTAATTAACCGGTTAAAAATTAACCGGTTCCAACCTCTAATAATAACAATATCAGCAGAATCTACAATGAGCATGACTTTTGGTAAATAGTCTTTATTGATATTCTTATACAATTTCTTGATAGTATTACTAAGCTTAATGTATTTATAAAGGCAAAAGAAAACTTGATGATAATTTTGAAGTTAATGACAATGGTATAGTATAAATAAGTTTATTTTAAGCAATCAAATATATTTACTTAATATATATATGTTATTTTCAGATTTACAAATTAAAAAAGTCAAATTCATTGAAAATAAATCGAATAAAAGTATGTAAGAATAATAATAAAAAGAATGATTCAAGAAATTTATCCATAAATTAACTAATTTTAAAAATTCATAGACATTACTTCTAAATCTTTAGATTTTGATATCTAATTAATTTTGAAGTCATATTTGATTTGATTACATACATAAAAATGAATAAGCCTATATAATATTTTAAATTCCTCACATAATCATAATATTAGCGAATTCATTTTACCATTAACATAATTCCGAATAATATTTCAATTATCTAAAGCGTAACTCTATAATGGAGTGACTATTTGAAATTTATATAGAAAAAGAATGGTTTAAATGTAACATCAGCTTTATTTTAGCTTATTTTATGACAATAAAAATTAAAGTTTCTACAAAAATAATGAATTCAAAATATAAATTGACCTATTCTTTAAATATAACTGTCTGATTCTAGCTTTTTTTTAATATTTAATTTTCTGACCATCCACTTATTATTTATTAAAAACAATTTAATTGAGAATACGTCATAAATAAGTCAAAGAGATTATTAAAGAATACATGAGTTGCATTTACAGAAATTCGAAACAAGTAATTAATATATTATAGATTCATCAAGGATTTGAAATTCGCGAGCTGCGGCATAATCATTAATAAAATGAGACACAAACTATGATGCGATAATAAGGAAATAAAATTTATAACCAAAATAAAATAAATGTCTTGTAATATCATATTAGGTTGTAACATTTAATTTGAGTTTTTACGAACATAAAATCAAGTTTGAAATAACAAAATATAAGTTTTTATAATATATTACATGACAATTTTTTATTAAATGTTAATTATAAATCTGATTAAATTAATAATATTCTTTATGAGTTTATTTAATATACTATAATTGAATTTTTATAATTATGCTTTATGTAAATTTAAAGATTTCGACAAATTAAGTTGAGTAATTTTTCATAATATATTTTATCATACATCAAACAATTTCGTAGTCTAAATGATTTATGCCCATAACAGAGTTTACTTTATTCATATTACGCAATATTAGGATAATTAGCTCATATTTCTCCAAATTGTAAAAAAAAAAAAATATAAATTAAAGATAATAAGTTTAATTTTGGAATGAATATAATAATTCGAATTTCAATTTGATCGAAAATTTGCAAAATAATAATTAGTTCCTGTATAATAGGGAGTTACCCCTGAGATATATCAGAAAATTAAATTCAAAAGGAGCCTGTCATAGTTTATAAAATATAACAAATAAATATTTTACATTTATTTCAAATAATTTGATATTTTCATCGTGTTTATAAAATTCTAGATAAAATTCCAAATGTTTAAAAAATATATTCTTACATTATGTATGCTTTCTTCCAAACATACAATATCTAATTGTGTACACAGAATCCATCTTCAACCCTTTAAGTACAAAAAAGGCTTACGTCAAAAAAATTTTTTTTCTAATAAATTTTTTGAAAAGAATATAATACCTAAATGAACGTAATATGTTTATGTGTATTAATTTATATAAATTATAACAAATATTTGAATAATATGGAAAGAGGGACTAATCTTACAGAATAATTCAATTATTATACTTACATCAAAAATTCATATATAATGACGAAACTTGTTAGGTGTAGAGTTGTCTGGTTGCCGATGTTAACTTGGAATTGAATTGACACTAGGATAACGAATCTAACACAAAATTTACTCAGGTTCAAAGATTTGATACAATTTCACAATTAATATAACAATCAATCTGAAAGATATATAATAAAGTTTACAATTCTTATCTAAGGCCTGTTATTGCAAATCTGTGTCAGAACTCAGACCTACGGAACTATTTTATAAAAAAAAGTTCTAATTTACTATATATGTTGATATAAAGAGAAATAAAGATATTATAGAATATTTGATATTTCCATTGACTTTTTTGAAATCTTTGATGCAACGCACAATGCAGTTTTAGTCCCGGATAGAATTTTTTTTTTTGTAATTTGTACAAAATGTATAAACAGTAAACTTTTTTGTTATACAAAATTAGCTTTCAAATATTTCAGTAGAACAAAGCTTTGAATTGTTATGATTTAAATGTCTTTAAAGTAAAACATCAAAAAAAAAAATTGATAAATCGAAATCCAAATGAAATTATAACGAAATAAATGAAGCTTTAAAATGTAATTACAAAAATCGTTAAATAAATTTTTAGTTTTCCAAGCTTATACAACGTTAAGAAGCATTGATTCGTAGGACGTAAATTTTCGATATGTAGTAGTTAGTGATTACTTCTGTTGGGTTCATTTTTTAAAAAATCTGCGGAAAATACATTTATCTGAGTAGTGAACTAGTAAAAACTGCCAAATTATACACATCAAATCCCGTGAAATAATATTTCTTTGAACTTTCCACATATGCGAAATAAGCCTTTAGAGATATCCAGTTTTATGATGCGATCATACTTAAATGATAAAGAATTCGATGCTTGGACCACAGGAAGTAGGTTTTACTCATTGATCCTTTTTATCCGCTTTGCTTAAATCAAATAAAATCTATCAATTGTTAACAAAAATTTATACTTAATATTGCTCGAGAATAAAAAATCTAAGGTATATTGGAGATGCTTGATTATATAACAATTTTCCATCACCTTAATAATTGACTTTCCATTTCATAGATGTATAAACATTTCAGAGGTTTTCTATTCTTAATATTCACCGAGAAATTCTTAAGCATCTTGTAAGACGCAGTATTACATCACATTAATTTTGAAATCACGCGTCTCATTGATTTGGCACAGTAGCTTTTCCACATTTTATGCTCGAAGTCATCATAAGAAAGAAAACCTTAGTTTTCTATTCCTGGGTAATGAGTGGATAATTTGGATTTAATAGAACATTTATGAGACGATATTGTTGCGTAATGCAATGGTAAGCAAAAGGTAAATTTCATTTAATAATTTCAAATGTTTCTATTTCCTCAGGAAAAAACCCATCGTTTATATATTATATTTTGAAAAAGACAAATTGGCCAAAGGGCA
Organism: Funneliformis mosseae; assembly: GCA_910592005.1. Classification (NCBI taxonomy): domain Eukaryota; kingdom Fungi; phylum Glomeromycota; class Glomeromycetes; order Glomerales; family Glomeraceae; genus Funneliformis; species Funneliformis mosseae. The sequence continues at coordinate 9,963 of CAJVPP010002123.1, forward strand.
ATTTGTGTAGAGGAGAATTTGGCATGTGGACAATTTTGCAAAGACATTTTGTCCACGGAACATATTGGTCCGGAAGAAATCATGGATAATTGATTTACAAAGTATAACTAAAATATTGTTAACTAAAATTATCGTTTTGTATTTATAAACAATTTTGTAAGCAGAAGGTTTTTATTGAATAATTATGAAGTAAAAATGAAGAAATTGTGACAAATATTTGTTTGATAATATCAAATTAATCAGTGTTTCCTCAACTTCGGCGCTCTACACTTTCGCAATATATTAAACTGAGTAAATGCCAATTAAAACTGCGCTATTAAGAACAATTACGAAAAATTGAATAAAATAATAAGCAAATCGGAAATTAAAAAAAATAAACGAAGTTACAAATACGAAAATTTTAATGTTAAAATGGTGAAAGCGAAAAAATCGCGAAGGGAGTATGTATGCAAATACAAGAAGGGCGAGCGTGGAATGTTGAGCTGTTTAAGGATTTCCAGCTCATATTTATAAAAAATAATAATTAGGTCAGCCTGGGCATCTTGACATTTTGTCATACTGGCTGACATCTTCAGGCAAATGATCTTCAAAAGACTAACTAAAATATCGAAAGTGATTTACATGCAAAATTATAGAGTTTTCGGGCGAAATTACATTCAGCGTAACAATATCTTAACAATATGGAATAAATATTTTTTCTCATTACTAATTTTCATTTTGGCGTTCGTTTTTGCAAAACGAATTATTTTGGCCAAATAATAGACGATGTACTTGTTTCACTAGCGTTTTCATATACAGTCAACCCTCTATATAGTCACACCCTTCGGCTATATATGGGTGACTATAGAGGGGGTTGACTTGTATGCTTATCTTATATAATTTATAGTGTGCCTAAGGATCGATATTTGAATCAATCTTTGGAATCAATCTTTGGGATAGGAATGACTCATAAATAAAATAAATCTTATTCAAAGACGAAACAATTTGAATTCTTATGATTAATATCGCGATCCACAAATGTACAATATACTAATAATAGATATAATATTTCAAAGTTGCATAATGAAAATTATTAAATTATACTTATTAAAATTTGTAAAATACAATGATATGAATGGCGGCGTATTTAATCCAGAGCATGAAGGTCATAGTAAAATTTCCTTATAATTTAAGCGTTCTTTACGCGAACACTTTTGTTTGGTTTCGACCCTTTCCCTTTCCTCTCTGCTGTCCAAGCTTTCCTTCGTACAGTTTTTCGCAAGCACATTCTGCTTTCCCCCATATCTGCTATTGATCGGTATAGCCAATATCTATTTATCATTAATAAATCTTTATTAATCCTAAATAAGTTATTGCTTAAATTATCATTATCGTAAATGTCATCCAAAATGCTTCGTAAATGCCTTCTTCCAGAATTTATTGTAAATGTCAGACAAATTTTTTACTTACTATAATTTTGACCAATACAAAATTATTCTGGCTGCGGATTAAAAATCTTTCATCATTTACTTTAGTTGAGGGATGGACTGACAACGTATTTGGATCTGAGAATATATCGTATTATCAATATTACGTTTTCGCTCGCTCCATCTTCATAGTTGATGATGGCTATTAATTTTTAGAAAAATCAGATTGGTCAAATTAAATACTTTATGTTATATATAGTGTGATTTAATGATTTCACAATCTCATGATTATGAATGAAGTTATTCAGTTCTATCATTTTCTACAGCTTTCATCATATCGAATATATAATATATCTGATATCAAAATTAAAAATCTTTGACATAAATAAATCAGTTTCCGATATATATTGTTTTGTCGTTTATCGTTATTTGTTCCTTTGTCTTTCATTCTTTCTATAAAAGTTGCATCGTCTCTCTACAATGTTCAACTGAAAAAGTCGCTTTGTAATCATGTTGCTGATTCTTGACCAAAGAAATTAATTGATCTATATATGGTTCATTAGTGTGCTTAAAATGGTCAATTTCACCCATCATTGCAAGATTTTCGGTAAATTGTGCCACAACTTTGATGATTATGATTGACATGACGTAAAAATTCCGATTGGCGGATAGTTTTTCCGGAATTTTTGATTGCGCCAATGTTCATTCACCTTCCCAAAGTTTCCTCTTTACACCATGAACGTTCCCGGTTACTTAAAAATTTCTGACTTGTTACGTCAAAATGAAGTAAAGGAAAAGGGTAAAGGAAAATCCAATACGGCTGATCTTGCAACACTTTTGTTAAAACACGCAAATAAAGTTCAAGAAGAATGGAAGACAAATTTGTCGAATTTCAAAGAAATTCTTCAAAAAAGTCGAAGGTTATTGAAATTTCTTTGGATAGTTGTGGGGTTATTTTTTATCCAACTTCTTTTTAATAATTGAACCTTTCAATTAACACGTAGTATTCAAAACGAATTTCGAGGTATGTTTTTACATATTTTTATAAAGTAAACTCCCTCTTTTTTTTTTTCCTATATGAAACGTTCTCTCGATATCCATTAGATGATGAATTATTGGAAGATGAATATGGATCTGATCTTATATATAACAACCTTCCATCTACATATTACTATGATGACTATTCCGATAGTGATTCTGGTACACATGATGAAGACCTCGATTTTGACCTGGATAAAAATGTGTCATATGACAAGGAATGGTTACTAGGGTAGGTATATGTTTTGATTTACTTATTTATGTTTTTCCTTTGTATAATTAATTTTCTTTTGCTTAATTTAATTACGATCATAATCGGATCTCCAGACAATGTCGATTACATATTGCCTCATTCTGTGATGCAGATGGAGCGATAACTCCCGAAAGGTTATGTACTAGCATTTTTACATTACTAAGGTCAGATATGGGAGGTTAGTATTGTAAGATTATAATTTTGCTTTGTTTCTTTTAATCAATTTACTATTTATAATATTTTCCAGATGACGATATTCAAACGGAATTGGTCGATCTCATTGGCTTTGATAACCTAAATTTTGTTACTACACTGGTAACTAAACGGTTGACAATCCTTGAAAATATTATTAGTAAATCACTATTAGTAGAAACCCCACCAGTAAGTCTAATTTATTAATTAAAGTTGAAATTTCGATCTTTTATTGCACAAGTTTTATTTAATTCTGGTCCCATTTTATATATGATTCACAGAAGAATTCCTCTATTACTATAATTAAAGATAAACATCAATCAGATAATAAAAGGATATCAAAGCGTTCATGGAGGGAGCAGAAAAAAAACAGCAAAAAAAAAAGCACAGGTGTCTATTGCTCCTTTCTTATTTATATTTATATATATATATATTAGATAGATGATTGAACCTTTTTTGTTTAAAAAAAAAGTAATATCTTTATAATTCCATTTTTGCAAAGAGGAAAAAGATTTGAACTCAGCAAATATTTTAGGGTTTAGTGCTGACAAATTACGAGCCATTCGGGAACAAGCATTGCGTACCGTAAGTGTTAGATTTTCATCATTCAAGATCTTCTTTAACATATGTCTGATAAATTAGTTATTATAATTTATATATATTTAAATATTTAACATTCATATTATCTAGTTTACTCCATCCGAAAATTATAAACACGTCTTCGCCCATACGAATCACGTACTTTCCGTGTTTGGAACCACATATTCTCTGCCAGTTGGCACTATACGTAAAGATTTTGATGTAAGTAATTCATCTTATGATAAAGATTTATCAGATTATTCAAAGTTAACCTATAATTATTTATATAGGATCACGAAGAAATTATCATTCCAATTACTAGGCGAGCTCCACAGATAGAAAATGAAAGACTAATTCATCTGAATGAAACCGATAATCTTTGTAGAGGTTCGTTTAAGGCAAGTGTTTACATACATTCTATTTCTTTAAATAATATGAATCACCTTTTAACTTTAATTTTATTCAATAGTATAAGACATTGAATCGTGTACAATCACTTGTTTACCCTGTTGCATATAAAAAAAATGAAAATTTATTAATTTGTGCCCCTACCGGAGCGGTATGTATTAATTTCGTATATTGAAGCTGAACATATTTACCTAACAAATTTATTAAATATAGGGAAAGACAGATATAGCCATTCTTACAATACTACGTACGATAAAGTGCTATTGCTTTCCGGATCCGTTGGTCCAACAGGTGCCTCAAGAGTTTATAATATATCGAGATGATTTTAAAATCGTGTATATTGTTCCTATGAAAGCTCTAGCTGCCGAAATTGTAAAAAATCTCGGGGATCGATTAAAGTGGCTTGATGTGCAAGTTAGAGAACTTACAGGTATTTTAATTGATAATTTCCGTTAAGTACACAGTATTATTTATTTGTGAAACTAAATTTATATTAATAATTTAGGAAACATGCTTCTGACTAAGTCTGAAATTTTAAATACACAAATCATTGTTACAACCCCCGAAATATGGGATGTAATTACAAGAAAAAGCATCGGAGATGTCGAGCTTTCTCAAGTATTTTTTTTTTTTCATAAATTATTATAATTTTCAAATAAAATCTACATATCGCTTATGATAAACTAACATTATGTGCAGAAAGTGAGACTTCTTATTATTGATGAAATTCATTTATTACTTGAGGATCGAGGTGCAGTTCTGGAAAGTTTAGTCGCACGTACCCGCCGTCAGGTATATTATACAATTTTAAACAGTGCACTATCTATTTGTTCACATACGATTTTGTTGTTTAGTAAATGATTTTTACGAATTCATTCTAGATTGAATCTAGTCAAAAAATGATCCGTATTGTAGGCCTTTCCGCTACGTTACCCAATTATATTGATGTAGCTCGATTTTTAGGGTATTTATATTCTTACGATATATTCGATTTTAATTGACTTTATATGTTTTAAATATATTTTTTATTCTACTAGAGTTGATCTAAAAAATGGTGCCGAGGGATTATTTTATTTTGACGGTGGTTTTAGAACTGTACCATTAGAACAACATTTTATTGGTGTCAAGGGTAAGCCTGGCTCAATTATTTCTAATAATAACCTCAATATTATTTGCTGGAAGAAAGTAAGAATTTGAGTATTTTTATTGAAATTTTATTGAATATTTTTAACTTTTTTTTTTTTATCGTTCTATAGGTCTTGGATCTTGTCAGAGAGAAACATCAAGTGATGATTTTTGTTCATTCACATAAAGATACCGTTAAAACGGCAAAGGTACTACATGAGTTCGCATACGAATATGGATGTTCAGGTAACGACTAATTTCATCACTTATAAAAGAAAATTTTTTCACAAGCTAAAAGTCCTATTTATATTAATAAATAAATATCAGATTTATTTGATGTGTCTACTCTTGGAGGGTATAATCTTAGAAAACGAGATGTTATGAAATCAAGAAATAAAGAATTAAAAGAGTTATTTGAATATGGTCTTGGTATTCATCATGCTGGCATGTTGAGATCTGATCGATCAATGACAGAGCGTTTGTTTTCTGAAGGATTTATAAGGGTATATTTACCTTTCAAAATAGAGTTATTCAACTATTCTAACTTGTTAAATCATAGTAAAGGGTATTTTGTTTACATAGGTCTTGTGTTGTACTGCAACTTTAGCTTGGGATGTAAATTTACTGGCTTATGCGGTAATAATTAAGGAAACGCAAGTATATGATTCTCAAAAGGGTAGATTTGATGATTTATCAACTTTAGATGTTATGCAGATCTTTGATAGAGCAGGTTGTCCCAAGGTTGTCAACATAATGCTTTGTTTTTTATTTTATTTTTATTTATTTTATTCTTTTTTTAAATAAATATTTTTTTTTACTTATATAACCCTTATCACTTAGTATGAAACGCATAGCGTTGGCTATATTTTAACAATAAACGACAAACTATCACACTACGTGTCTGCAATGATACATCATCATCCTATTGAATCAAAGTAAATCCTCTTATTTTGAACTTGTATTATGATTGGTGAATCACTATTCTAATCTATTTTGGTTAATTTCTATAGATTCATAGATAAAATGGTTGACAATTTGAATGCGGAGATTTCACTCGGCACCGTGACAAATGTTGATGAAGGAGTTCGATGGCTGGGTTATACGTATCTGTTTGTACGTATGAAAAAGAACCCACTTGTATATGGAATTAATTATTCAGAACGAGAAGATGATCCGGAGTTAGGTAAACAACGACGCAAACTTATTGTGAATGCTGCAAAGACACTTCATAAAATTGGAATGATCAAGTTCTACGAAGATACTGATTATTTCGAA
>CAJVPP010002124.1:0-16231 GCA_910592005.1 Funneliformis mosseae
TACAGCATTTATTATGTAATATCAAAATATAAGATTATGCCGAGCGATCGTCGTAAATATTACACATTATGCTCCGGTCTACGTCGTATAAAATCTATCTGTATTAAACTTTATGGTTCAGAGACAATATATTTTATCTATGCAATTTGATTCTCCAGGGACTTTTAATGGTTTCCTTTCCTAGCCTACCTAATATTTTCTTAGCCGATCACCTAGGGAAATTTTAGTCATACAATTGATTTTTAAAGACGGATAGCCGGAATTCGCCCTTTTTTCTATAGAAGTATTAGAATATGACCTAACTATTATAGAACGCCGATTGGCGCAGTAATCGTGGTTTCAAAGATTGAATAAAGATACTCATAATTATTCTCATTTTTAATTTCGGTAAAAACACACCTTTTCTCGCGGCAGTGACCTTGAAAGAAACTTAAATAACCTCAAATGACATCTTTTTTGTTATATTTGAAATCAAAATGATCAAAATCATTTTTTAAAAAAAAAAAAAATTGTCAATGACACATATGGGTTTATTACCCGATCAAATGAAATAATTTTCACGTATACCATACATTTCCCACTATCACCCCATAAAGATCTGAAAATTAAATCAAAATAAATCAAAATACCTAATCGAAAATGAAAAATAAATCAAAGGCTCAAGCGAAGTGTTTAGATCAAATGAAAATAAAAAATAAAGGATTCAACGAAATTAAAGATAAAATTTAAATAAGTCGATGTTAATGATCTAAAAAATAAAAAAAAATTAAGAAAATTAAATTAATATATTTTAATATAAAATGACATAAAAAGCTACCACCGCGCAAACACAAAATTATCTCAAGTAAATGTCTGTTAATTCCAAATCGAACTTCGTAAAAGGGTCTTTAAGAGTTTCTCACGAGAATCAACTCATTTTTTATGACCTCCACATTTCCACAGCGTTGCCGTTTCTAATATGAACAATTGTGTGAGTTAACTGGACCAACAAGAAATTTTCCGCTTCTACAAACTTTCTTCATAAAATCCTTCAGAATAAGATGTTATGGTGATTCCATAAAGGTATTCGAAAAACATCATTGTTGAGCAAAATCACTATCGTCTTGGATTTGTCAGGTTCTTGGATTAATCTTTAGAATAGAATATATAGACAGTTCATATTACATTACACAATAATCTTAACTCATATCCAGAAATGACCAGGGTGAAAATTTGTTCTCGCATATTTGATTATAATTTCAGCATCGAAATCGCATATAGCGGAGCTTTATTTCATACAATGCAGACATAATACGTTAAAAAAAAAAAAGAAAAAAAAATTTGAAAGGATCATTTTTGGAAACAACCGGGTCATTAATCGATCAGAAGCATCTGACAATAACTCGAAAAAAAAAAAAATAAATAATTTTTGATATATAGTACAATTTTTTTTTTTATTTAAAGAAAATATCAATGTTCAAACATCTAACAAATTTTTTTTTTTTTTTGATAGATTATCAGAACACGTCAATCAATGACAAAATCATCATATAATCCAATCAAAAAAAAAATTTACCACAGGCAACAATATGATTACCAGTATAAATAAGGAAGGAAATCCCCTAATACCAAAAACATATAAATGTAACCCTTTAATCCCAAAATAACTCGGTATAATGACCTCTAAAGCAAAGCTTCCAAGATCACTGGTCCATCATTACCCGCTTTAACAATTTCTTCCCAGGAAATTAAAGCTGGATAGACTGGTAACCGGGTATTATAAAGCCACAGGAAAAACGCCCGATAACTCGGTATAATGACCTCTAAGGTAAACTGGTTAAACTTCAAGATCACTGGTCCATCATTACTCGCTTTGACAATTTCTTCACAGGAAATTAAAGCTGGATAGACTGGAAACCGGGTTATAGCCGAAGCTGATAACTCGATATAATGACTTTTACCATTAACCTCCAAGACCACTTGTCCATCATTACCCGCTTTGACAATTTCTTCACAGGAAATTAAAGCTGGATAGACTGGTAACCGGTTATTATAGCCGCAGGAAAAACGTCCGATAACTCGATATAATGACTTTTAAGGTTCAACTGGTTAAACTTCAAAGATCACTGGTCCATCATTACTCGCTTTGACAATTTCTTCACAGGAAATTAAAGCTGGATAGACTGGAAACCGGGTTATAGCCGCAGCCGATAACTCGATATAATGACTTTACCGTTAAACTGGTTAAACCTCAAAGACACTGGTCCATCATTACCCGCTTTGACAATTTCTTCACAGAAAAATAAAGCTGGATGGGCTGGAAACCGGGTTATTTGGCCATAGGCAAAAACTCCTAAACTCCTCTTTATCTTCGATGTTGATGTACCAAAGAAAAAACTCGGAAATCTTCAGGTAAACCGTCATTTTATATTGTATATAAAAAAAATGTTTAAATCTTATATACTTGAAAAAAAAAAACAATAATAATAATAAATAAATATAAATATACCTTCGTTGTCGAGTTCCTGATCTGTGAGAAGTGGGAAGTAAATTTTTTTTTTTTCAAGCGAAAAAAGGGGGTTTTATATTATGACGCAACGTCACATGATACATTTCGGCAATTCACCAATAAATTCTCTTATTGTGCGGACGATCCCATTCCATGTTATAGTATATTCATACCAATAATACTACTAAGGTTCTAATCAAAATTTCAAATTCGATCCTAGGATAAAATTTTTTATTGCATTCCATAAATATAAAATAGAGCTTACTCGGTATGGACCTGCATCTCAGCAAAAATTTGAAGAATTTGATTGGTAGATAACGCGACTTTAATTTCACGTGATGAAAATTTCGTTATATCGCGAGTTCAGAAGATGACCGCAGTTTATAATGTGATCTCAATTGTTAACAGTATATTTGTTTTCAAAGGCCAATACCCTTGATTAATTACAATAATCTGTAATGACTAATGATGGTAAGTGAAGTATTTTTTTGATTATTAAAAGTTACCAAACGAAAAAATTTTGAAGTTTTAACAGAACTTAATAATTCGATGAAGTACGAGAGTCCGCGATTGACGTATCATCAACTATCCATGAAAAAGTATTTTTCCAACAATTTGATCATACGTAAAATTCATAAATTTTGTTTCACCCTGTAGACCATATATCAGTTATCGTAATTTAGTGAATTCGTTATGTTTGAAAATAAAGAAAGCTCTCGAATAATTCAAGCCTCATTCTGAATATAATCATAGAACTCTTTAAGCTTGATCTTTCACAAGAGACAAGAAGTTTTCGAAATATGGTGGTTGTGGACGACTCTAACCAATCAAATTCAGGCAAAATTCTCTACTTAGAAAGGGTATATGCATTGAATTGAATTTTTATAATATTATGATTGAATAATACCATACACCTGTGACTATAATTGCCTGGGCTCATCCATGTATATAAGAAAAGATGACAAATTAAAAACGGTCGCAAACGGGCATTATTGCTTCTTTCTGCTAAATAGAAGCGTATTATTCTCTAAAAATTAACATGGTAAGATTTCTGCTTTATTTTTCGAATTAGTCAATGTATTTAATCAAGATACTCGCGTATTATTAATGAATAAGCTATTATGAAAGAAATAATGACAGAATATTTGTGTAAATAAATTCTAATATAATCAAAGTTTCGGATCTTTAAATTTTTTAACAACTCCGAAACAAGAGGTGTAATTATAACAAAAAGTACGTAATTCTAATTAATATATTGAATCATTATATAATAATACAAACGAACTTTTTTCAAACATCCCTCTTTTTTGTTTTTTTTTTGCATATTATCTTCAATCAACAATTCCCACTTTACAACTCTCATAAAGAAATGGGTCGACGTCCTAAAGGTGGCGAAGGAAAAGGAAGAGCGTCCAATCATAGAATAGCGACTTTAAAGGAAACCGCTCGTAGTAATGTTAAGAGAACTGGATGTACGTTTGCTAGATCAATTCACTTAATAAGAATTTAAAATAATCATAAAACTCTCGAACATGTAGCTGGGAATCCTCTAAAACCTTCTAAACCCAAAAGATATAGACCTGGTACAGTTGCTTTACGTGAAATTAAACATTATCAAAAGACCACAAACCTTTTGATTCGTAAATTTCCCTTTCTCGTGTGGTAATTATTTAATTTAGACATGCTTATTCTGATCTGAAGACGTAGTTTATTAATTACCATTATTTTTATACACAGGTACGTGAAATAGCTTTAGAAGACTTAGGTCCAAAAACTGGTATTGGATTAAGATGGCAATCCGCCGCGATCTTGGCTCTTCAAGAAGGTATTGAAGAAACAATCCCTCATGTTTCTTCATGTTTCTTAATCTTACATTTATCTTTATAAGTTCAAAGCTACCGAAGCCTATCTGGTCCATTTATTTGAAGACGCGTATGTATTTATCAATTGATATATTTTTCTCAAATGATAAGTATTCTCAATGAATTATTATAGCAATTTATGTGCTATTCACGCGAAAAGAATTACAATAATGCAAAAAGATATTCAACTGGCGAGAAGGATTCGCGGGGTTTACATTTGTCCTGGATAAAAGACTAGCCAAAAAAAATCTGGAATTCCCAAATCATATTATTTGTAATAACGCTTCTCCTTATATGCCTTATTTGATGTAATTTTGGTTTTTTATATACCCTACTTCTAATTAAAACTGATATCATATATATAGCGCTTTTAAAATTTTTAAAATTGTATATAATAAAATAAATAAATAAATAAGTTTTTTAATTGAAAAATCTATATAAATTTCTGACTTTTTTTTTTTTTTTTTTTTTTTTTTTTTTTGATTCCTTCCTTAAAACGTCTTTAATTGATCCTAATATTATGGAGATTTATGAAAAATACACAAAAGACATATTAATATCACTAATAAGTGTATAGGTTACTATATTTGTTATTACATCCACTAAATAATGTTCTGTGACCAAAAAATTTACACAAAATATTTATGGTTTTGTATGATCATTTCGTATTAATTATTAAAAGGAAAATATTCGCGTTGATTGAAATTGTCAATTGCTTTTCTTATTCTTCGTATATCTATAAATTTTAAAAAATAAAAATAAAAAAAAGTATCAAGGTTAACTTAAATATTATCAAATTAATAAATAAATAATAAATCAGTCAAATTCCTTGTCCCACAACTCACCGACAATATTGTGATCCACAATAACAAACAAAATCCTCGGTTTCAATTTTATAATCTAACGTTAATTCAGAAGATGCTTTGATATCTCTTTGTGCAAAAAAGGCTATTCTTTGCCACCTCTTGTCTTTATTCTCTACAAAAAACTATAAATATAGTTATAATTTGTTAATAAAAATTACAATATGCGAAACACACGACGACCCTTTTGCATAAATGACTTACGGGAATAGTTATCAAATTAGCATTACAGGAATGATTAAGGAATCGGCTTATTCCACACCAATAATTAGAATCTAGTCTAAAAAGGTAAATTAAAACGAAAATTTAATAGTAATCCAAGAGCTTGTTTTTTTTTCAAATATATTCAAGAAGAACTTACGAAAGTACTTGTCTCCTTTCTTTTTTATCAAAATCATAATCTAAATCAAAATAACTCATAGTATCCAATTTATCATAACAAACGGCTCTTAGCGATGCGATCTTAGCATCAATCACTTCTCCAACATGCTCCATTACGAATTCACCTTCTTTAATGAAATGGAACGTTCTAACACCCCACCCCTTTTCTTTAGTTTTAAAGATCTAAAATATAAAAAGAAGACATCTTGTTATAATGTAAGTTTCATTGATAAAGAATTTTCGTTTTTGGTCGTGATGATTTAAACTCGCCTGAAATTTCTTTGGTGACTTTTTGCTCCTTTGTATAACCCGATTCGGGCAACTCATGTCGCAATTACATCGAGAATTACATTCATAGATCGCTCCTATGTCTGATCTTGATAATCTATCTTTCTTAAATGGAAATCCTTCACCTAATCAAAGATGGTAAGTGAAATTTTTAAAAAAATGATAGCCGATTCCGCTAAAAAAAGATTATAAATAAAATATCGTAATACCATGAGTTTCCTCATCGATCAACATACACTGACACACAGCAGTTTTCTACAAATCAATTTTAAAATCATATATTTTTTAAAACCTATTTCAAAATCGAAATTGGAATTTGACTTATAAATATATACCTGGCAATTATCCGCGCAAGCACATGCGAAATTCTCTAAAAGGTTTGGTCCTTTCACGTTTGGATGAATTATATTGTCTTTTATAAACTATAATAAATAAAAATAAGTTTGGTAACAGGAAAACGCAACAAAAGATCAGTTTAAAATGCCAACCTCTAATTGAGGAATTTTGTCATCATCCATAATATTCATAATATCATAAGGACATTTCGATCTTGGTGATTGAAGGTATGGATTCCATAATTCTTCAAATCTTTTATCAACTTCTTTGGATGAATTTAAACCCTTTAACTTATTCTTCATTGACATCATTGAATTAAAAATAGGTTTATTAACCATCATTTTTATATTATTATTTTTTTTCTCTGGATCCAAATCCATCACAATTTTCTTCTAATTTTTAAATATAAAAAATAAAATTTTATCTTTTTTTTTTAAAAAAAACAATCATTTAATCTTGAAATTTTTAGAAAAAAATTAGTTACCTTGATTTCATCCCAAAGAAGGTGAACTTGTTTAGGATGTCTAAATATAATTGCACTCTAACCATAAGAAATTATCAAAGATCAATAAAAACTTCAGAAAAATCATAAATTATAAAATATTTATCAAAATATTCTTACAATAGCTTGAATTAATTCCCAAGAAAAGCTAATTTCTTTAAAAGAAGCACTATGAATTTCTGAAATGTAGGATTGGATTAAAATTTTTTCATTATCTGTAATTTTTGTTATTAAACCCTTTCTATAACAAAATTAACAAATAATAAATTAATACATCAAAATATTTTAAAAAAAATGCTACAACTTTTAAATAAGGTTAGAACACCAAACCTTATTTTTTCCCGGTGAATAATCCACTCCATAGAAATATAATCATTATTTAACATTTCATTTAAATCCTTAGATAAATGAACAATTAATTCTAATAATTTTACCCAAAGATAAATTTGGCGTGGTGTAAAATAATCTTTGGAGCATTGTTTTAAATGATTCGTATCACAATGACCTATTAAACTTGTATTAACTTGATCAAAATCGATAATAGATGTTTGTATAGTAGTTAATATATTGTTTCCACTATTGCTATTGGCTGTTTTAGATGATGATGCAATCCCATTTGAAGAAATTTGAGTTTGAGTTTGAATTTTATTAATAATAAGATGTTTTTGATATGGTTCTAATCTGTAATCTCTCCTGGAATGATTATTTCTTTCATTCATTTTTTATTTATTTATTTTTTTTTTTTAAAAAAAAAAAAATTTAGCTAATAAAAAAAAAGATAAAAACTATAGAAACAAATTACTACTTTTTATTTTTAAAAAATTGTATTGTTAGCCTTTTATACATAAGTTTATTCGTGTAACGTTATACGGGTTGTTATTGACTATAAAGGTAAAACGCGTCTGGTTACACGAGACATTAATGTCACGTAGTTGTGATCACGTGACTAGTGCAACAGGACAACCTTTCTTTGAAAAGTTGCTATAATCAGACATTTAACCATCTATTTGACCTTTAAATGATGGATTATTAAATAATTTTAGCTTTTGATTTGAGTTTTGAGTTCAACAAAAAATCAATCACCAAATTTCAAGAATTTCAAATGAATAGGATAAATCAATGATTATAAATAAAAGTTAAGTTATAAATGAATTTGTAACATCTATTAAAAAATATTATGACTCTTTAGAATAAATAAATTAAATAAATTTATATAACTTTTTTGATTTCAAATTTGAAGGAATTTTTTACAATGTAATCTGCTAAGCAATTGACCTGCATCTAATTCTTTATTTAAGATCTACGACAAGCATTGGCAATCTATTTATCAAAACGTAAATATATAAATAAGAATTTCACAAATACATTATCAAATGATAAATGTTTTATAAGGTTGTAATATTGACTAATAAATATTGTTTGCTGCGCCACCGTAAAGTTATTTAATGTAAAATGGCACATCGACTCCATAACCATTAAAAAATAAAATCGACATAGCATTTAATTCATCTTAGCAAAAATAAAATTATGAATAATCAACAACATCGGAAATCATTTCAACGGGTACGATTGTAATTCAATTATTCCGCAGTAATGAGAATTTTAGATGCCGTCATCAGTAATAAACTTTGCCCATAATTGATTAATTTCACTTGTTTCAATTCCTTCATTAAAGAGAATCTAATGTTAGTTTCGACGAATCCACGTCCAATAAATTGAAAATAACAATCCGTAAACTTTTTTACGGTATACTGCGGTGAACGTGCTGGTTAAAATACTTTCATATTAGGAATATGTATTTGATTGCTATTGCTAACTTTCCTTGTTTAGGATCTAACAACTTTTCGTTTGTCAGAGAAGAATTGAGTCTGTTAGTCGTCTAATATCATTCTTAACCTCCACTTCTCATGGTGAATTAGACAGCTTGATTACAAAAGTTACATGAAGCATTCATTATCTAGCAACGATCTAAGATTTGATTTTTAATTCAACTTATATATGCACTTATCTTAAACTAAGGTTGCCGGGCAAAACCCGGAGGTTTCGACAGGCATCGAAATCGAAACCCATCGAAACGTTTTGCCAAATTTTTTTATTAAAGGCAACACTGCGAAAGTTTAGACGGGTGGCAAAAGTTTCGACGGATGGCAAAAACCCATCGATATTAAAATACAATTTTTTAACTTTAAAAAATTATTTTGTTTTTACGAGTTGAGAAAATCGTTTATAGCAAAGTCATTCTTTGATTTTATTTATAATATCATATAATTATTTATAAAGATAAGAAAAAAAAAACCCCCCTCCCCCCAAAATATTTACATATTGAAATCAAATTAAATTTATTCTTCATCAAGTCCAATTACATCATTTATCTCCCAATTAGTATTTTCTTCATTTAAACTCCTGACTGTATCCCTATCTTTTTCATCCATTAAACTTTCATTTGAAAAATCATCATCTTCTTCATAAGAAAATTCTTATAATTCTTCAACAAGTTCCTGTGCTTCTAAATTTAAAACCTTCTCGATAAATAATGTATTATTTTGAAAGCTTTGTTCTAATTTAGTAGTATATTTGTCTAAACTTACATTATCCTGTATTGTAATTCATTATTTCTAGTATCTAATGCAGCCAATCGGGCTACACATGCTGCTCTAGTATTTCCAGATAGAAGATCAGCATTAGGAAAATAACAAATACTTACATAATGTTAAGTTTTCTTGCTGCTCTAAATCTTTATTGATTTTTTTATTAACAATTGATATTTCTTTCTCCAATAAACTCTTAGCAAGATGTTCACAGATTGGTAGTTTATATGCAGAATTAAGTTCTTTTAAAAGATCCCTAAAAAATGGATGTTTAATAATTCACCAAGATATAACTGCACATTTAAAAGCTTTATAAGTGTGTAGTCAATCCTTTCTACTTTTTCCTTCAGTAATTTAACAGGATCCAAAAAGGCATCTATTATTCCATAGACAGCTTTACTTTTTTATTTTCTTGGGTTATTATCATTAATATTACGATTAGCTATTATATTTAAATATTCACAAATAACTGAAGGTTCTACCTAAATACAATAGTTTGTTAAATAATTTTCCATTATTACTAGTTCACATCTTGTTTAAAATTTTATACAAGTTTTATATATTACTTTATAACATTCAGGAGTCTTTTCGCTTTCTTTATAAAATGCTTCTAAACATCCTTTTACAATCTTTTGCTAATTTTTCGATTTGCATTTTCATTACTGCTCATTATTAAATAGGTTGTGTTAGATAAAATTAAAAAGAAAAAATCTTTTTATATATTCTATAATTTGTTATATGATAAATCTATTAAAACCTGTCAAATTTAATTAAAATTCGTAAAATTATTATCAAAACTATCAAAATTTTAAGATTTATCGAACCTATCAAACTTTTGAGACCTATCTAAACCTATTAAAATCTATTAAACTCATCAAAACCTATCAAAATCCATTAAAATTGTTAAAATAAATTCTAAAAGGTTTTGACTTTTGTCAAAATGGGTTTAGAATTTTATTTTGCAACTATATTTTAAACTTATCTTGCAATCGTCTATTTATATATTCAAAAATATTATATATATTACTAGAGATAATAATAATTGATCAACAATTAGTTAAAGGCCTTTGATCAACTGATTGATTAATTGATCAATTTTACCATTTGATTGATTGTTTAACAAAAATTTTTTACTTTAAATATTTTAATATTTTTAAATTTTTCATAAAATTTATTTACTATATAGATATAGGTTTAGTTTAAATTATAAGAAGAGAAGAAAAATAAAAATAAAAAGTAATTTTATTTTCATTAATCATATTATAACAAAGGCATTATCATGAAAATTTTAAAAATAATATTTTAAACATTTTATTTAATTTATATAAATATATTTATTAAATACAAAATAAATTTATTTATTAAATCTATATAATATTTAGTGAAATCTAAGTATATTAGAAAATAAAAATCATTGTGAGTCTTAAGTGAATAAATTATTTTATTATATTAATATGTTATAATAATATTATTATTTATATAATACCAGTAGGTTATATCTGACAATTACATGAATTACTTCAATTTACGTGATCAAAATTAATCAAAAATATTGCAATATATTTAATATGTAGTTAAATAATAAAAATTAAAATAATATGATATCATCTTCCAATTTTGATGATCATAACTTTATTCTTAAACTATTTATATATAAACTTGTAAAAATTTATTATATTTTATTATTTCTCAAAGTTCATTTTTCTTTTAATATTTTAGGTATAAGACTTATATTTAGTGATATTCATTAACAAATTTATCTATTATTATTAGTTTCATTTTTAGCTATCTTAACGTCTAAGTTAAAGATTATAGTAATTAATTCTATATATTAGAGCTTTTGACTTTAAGATTTTCTCTAAATCTTATAGATATCTGTTATATTTGAATTAACTTAGTAATTTATTATATTTTAGAATTTAAGATAAATCCTAGATAAGAAATAATGTTGAAGGAAAAAGTAAATTATATAGATTTAAATTGATTCCTTTATTTATAACTTAAAACTTATAAGAAACTTATAAATAAGTTAATTTACAACTTGAACAAAAAGTTATTTTATTATGCAAAATTAGTTTATTATAATTAATATTCTTTAATACTATAAATTAATTATTTTAGTAAACTTTAACTATTAAATAATAATAAAAAATAATAAAATAAAGATATAAAATATAAAATAAATAAGAAAAATAATAAAATATAATAAAAATAATAAAAATATTTAAAAATAAAAAGTTATTCATTATTATAAGTATAAATAAAATTCATAATATTAAAGAATCTGATTGGCCTGTCATAGAATTATTGATCATTGGTCTATACATTATCACCTGATAGTTTTTACGTGATATTTTCTATATTTATGATAATATTTATTTCTAATGCTAACATTATCAATCATTATTCATATACCTTAAGATTTATAAATATATTAACAAATAGTTATTATAAAAATATCATTAAGAATTCTTAAAACTTGTTGCAGTAAATTTATTTAATTTTTCTTTTAGTAAACCTTCAGTATCTCTTTATATAATTACATTCTCAATCTCAATAAAATTTAGGATAATGTTTAAAATATATTTTGCTTTAATAATTATTTCTTTAATGTTGATTATTATTTATAAAAATAAGATTGTTATGATATAATCGTTATACATAGCAACTTAAAATTTCTGAATTATTATCATTTTTATTATAATACTATTTATATATTAAACAAATATTTTTTGCTGATCATAAGTTATATTTATAGATACCTAATGAACTTTCTTATATTAAAATATAAAAAAAAAAGATATAACAAAATTATTTTAAGTTTAATAGATTTAACTTTTATTATATCAGAAGAATTTTATTATATCTCTTATTATAATTTTAATATAATTTTATTTAAACTATTATTATAAGATTTTGTCTCTCATTTATAGTTATATTCTTCAAATATTTATTTAATTCTTTTGATTTTTCTTTTAGTCTTGTTACTGAATAATCATCTAAAAATATTATTAATTACTCACATTTGTTTTCACATTTATTAATATATTATTTATTATACATCTTAACAGAACTCAGATTCATTTTTACTATAACTAATACATTTTCTGCTATAGCATTATAATTTATCAATTAGTCAAAATAAAAAAAATATCAATATATTTAAAATGTAATATTTCAAATATTAGGATAACTCTTCATATAAATTATTCTAACATATATTCTGATTTTTAGTACTTATCTAACTATATAGATTAAAGAATAAATGTATTTTTATATTTTATATAAATTTTCTTATAATTACTTATTAGCTAAAACTATAATAAAATGTTCTATATATTTTATATATAAAATATGCTTATCTTTTATAATACAAACTTTTCATTGCTTATCATTTGTATAAAATTTATATTTATCATATTTAACTTATATAAATTTCCTTTTATCTTATTTAAGTTATAATTCTATTATAATTTTCATCATTTCACCTTCAAAAATTTTATATATTTCTTGTATTTAAATATCCTTTTTAATTATATATCTCTATATATTTACTACATTAACTACTTATGCTTATTATAATAAATATTTTTCTTTCATTATAATTATATTTTTATAAATACATATAATTTCTACATATTTTTTTAATAATAGTATCTTATTCAATATTTCTTTTAATATATACTTTTAGAAATGTAAAAGATTATAATATATATTTTTATCAATATAATTATGCTCAATAATCTTCAAAAATATCTTCATTATTAAAGAACTTTTCTATTTGTATATTTTCTTGATAATTAATAGAAAGTTCTTCTATTATATATCCTTTAAACTGTAGAGGTTCGCAGGCAAATTTGCCTGTTTATTTACTATAAATTCTCTTCTGATTTACTTTTATGAAAAATTAAAATTTTTAAAAATTTTTTTTTTTAAATTAATTTTATAAATATATATAATATTATAGTAAATTTTATTTTTTAATTATATAATAAAGAATTTAAGGTTACTTATAAGCTAAAATTTGTAATTTTTAAAAAAATTATAAATTAAAAAATTTTATCATTGATCTTTGACCAACTTATTAAGATTTACTTTAACAATATTAATTATAATAGAATATTATAAAATTTATTATGTAAAATAACTATAATTATTACGGTTTTTATAATTTATTAAGAAATTTTATAACTTTTATTAATAGTAAAGTGATTTAATTAGTTCGCAAATATATGAATTTTAAGAAAATTTTTATAATAAATTTTTCAAAACTTAATTTTAAAAATTGAATTATTTAAAAAACTTCTTAATAAACTTAAATTACTTTTAATAAAGTTGATAAAATATATATTAAACTATATTTTTATATAATAATTATATTATTAACATTAATACTATTTTTTATGTTTATAGGTAAATTTGCCTACGTTATAGACAAAGGGATAAGATAAAAAAAAATAGAATGTTGAAAAACTATGTATTTATAATTTAAAGGAATATATAATCAATATATGATATAGTATAAGATTATAAATAGAAATTAGATTATTTTTACCTTATTTAATAATCATATTCTTGTTTATCATCTATACTAAAGGAACTTTATATTTACTTTTTTTATCTTCTAATTTGTTTTATTTGATTTTACAAAAACTAAACTCTTTTTTGTAATCAGGTAAATTCAAGCTTTCTTCAAAGTATATCAATATCAGAAAATCATCAAAGTATTTGCTATCAGAATCTTAGATAATTTCTGATCTTTTGTATAAATATTATGCAACTCTTTATATTACTTCCTAAGCTAGTTACTTAAAAATAAAACTGAACATTTTATCAAATCCTTGCTAGCTTTATAAAGAAAGAAAAATATCTTTAAGATCCAGATTGTAGTTTTTTTATCTGAAAGTTAAAAAAGTATAAATTTTTCAGTTTGTTTTATCATATGAATAAAAGATAGTCTTATTACTGTATCTTTGACTTGAAAGGTTAAAGTTTAGCTTTAGAGATTAACATTTACAAAAAGCTAAGTAAATACAAGAAACATGTGACTTTTTTTGACTTCATGATCCTCTTATATATTATAAATGATTTATAATTATTTAATTCTGGCCTGCATTATATAAAGTTTAATTTGATAATAGTTAATAATATCAGTAATGTTTTCATGATCAGGATCCATATAATATTCTTATTTTTCATAAATAGTAAAGATTCGCATAGATCCTTCCCTACCTCAACGGATCTTTAAATTATATTTTTAGTAAAAACCTGAAAGATCTGAAATTTTATTTAAAGATCTTTAAGGATTTAATTTTATATAATATATTATAATATAATAGATTTTTTTTTAATTTTACATTATATTAAATTATTTATATTACAAATTATTAAAATAAAAATTATATTTTCTATTATAAGTACATTAAAATATAAATTTTTTATTAAAAATTTCCTATTATAAATACTAATTATTCCTATTATAAATACGAAATTATTCTTGTAAATATAAATTACTCTTGCTATAAATATAAAAAATCATTCTAGTTGCAAACGCAAAACTAGCTCTATAAAATCAAAATGCATATTAATTTAAGCTTTTTTTTAAATAAGTAATTTGTAATTGAAAATACTTTGAAATGAAATTTCTGACCAATCATAAATATATCATATAATTTAAAATTTCAATTCGTTATATCACATTTAATATGCTATTGAATTTAAACATTAATTAATAATTATAAAATTATAATTATTGTTATAGAATTATAAAGATTATTATTATTCATCGATTGTTTAATCTTGGTTAATATTATCATTTTCATATTGGACATCTTCATTTTTTTTGATCGATATAATCATTTTCACCTTGATTATCTTCATTTTTTTGAATAATTGAATCTTCATCACTATTACTTATATAATCATTCAAACTAATACCCAATTCTTCTTATATAATATATTTAGTATTATTAGGTATTATTTCTTTAAAATTTTACATATAATCCTATAATAAATAATAAATTATTAGTATTAATCTCTTTAGATAATAAATTATAATTATAACTTTATATACATATCTAATATATATCAAATCGTTTATGAAAGGAATTATCACTAACAGATATTCGTAAATACTATAGATTTAAGACAACTTCACAAACTGCTAATATAAAAACAGCATTCATCATTGTAGTCTTCTTCCTCCCCCATGCCTTCTTTTTAATTATTTTAATATATGAAAGGCTATTATTATCATCTGCTTTGAATAAACACCTAAAAGCTTTTTTTGTTTTATCAGAATTTTTAAAAGCTGTAATATTTTTAACTCTCGCAAAAGTATTAATTCGTGTTAAATTATTTTCACCAAATATATCAAACATTGCAGATCGAATGTCTTTAGCCTTATCACATCTGTGACTTTTAATTATATCATGACACTATAATATAAAATATTTTAAAGTATACTAATAATATAATTAATATAGAATATTAATAAAAAGATATAATAACTTATCAAAGAACTAACACGTTAAAACTAGTAAAAATTGATGAACCTGTCAAATCTGCCAAATTTGCCATATCTGCCAAATAGGATACACATACTATTTATTGTATTTTTATTATTTATATTACTATTATCATTTATATCATATCAAATATAATTAGCATATTTGTTAGCTTTATTATTATTATCAGTAGTATCATATTTACCATAGATTTTCTTAATTGTAATTTTCCTATATAAAAGGCATGAAAATGCCTTGGAAAAAGGACAGATTCCAACGAGATTCTAATAAGTTCTCAATATTGTATTCAATATACATTTAATAACAATAATAAACAATATTAATATTTTGCAAACATAAAACTTATAATTTATTTCTTGTTAATTAAATAAACTCTCTAATAAACAGCATGTTAAG
>CAJVPP010002125.1:0-16231 GCA_910592005.1 Funneliformis mosseae
TTAAAATTTTTTTTTGATTTTTATTACTGCCGCGCCAACTATTGGATGTTAAATGGATGCGAATAAAATATACTGACCTGTCAATAGTCAAATTTATTATTTTTTGTGACCAAATAATATAATTTTCGAGTAAATGTTTTAATTTTCAATCCAGAAATCAAGATCAAATCGATTAACAGATATACGAATTATCATAAATGAAAATATTTATTCAGACAAGGCGAAAATGAAAAACAAAATAATATATAATATAAAATTTAAATACAATTAATGAAAAGATTTTAAAATTATAAGTAATAATTTCTGGAAGAAAATAAAATAATTTACATATGATACAAAAAAAGAAATAACATAAACATCGTTTTTAGATGTTTTTTCCAAGAATTATAATAAAGGAAATCATTTAATCGGACCAGGTGAAAATGAAAATGAAAATAATATAAAATACAATTAATGAAAATAATTTAAATAAAAAGAAATGATTATCAGAAGAAATAATCAACCGAAGTTCTATGGCGTCGAAAAGTTCTTCAACTAAATGAGCATTATCCGTAAGGATAATGTCATGAGCCGTCCAGCTTTTCTGGCTCCCGGGTATATCCGGAGGGGGCTACTTCGGTAGGGATAGCACCCGCCGAGCTCTCGTCCACGACGCTGCGACCTGTAATCGATTTATTGCGTTTCAAGATCGATTAATTGCGTTTCTTCTTTATCGATAATACATGTACTTTCGATACGATACCTATTTTTTTGCTTCAATTTTTACATTGAATTGCAAATGGACCCCTGCAGCTTCTCCCGAAACATAAACCATCTCCGGGTCCACTAAAAAATATTAATACAAAAAAAATGAGTACCTGCGCCATTATCTTCGAGGATTAAGAAGAACGTTCAAAGTCGTTTGCGACTGAGGCCACGAAGTGCTTTCGATTCGTTAATTTTGTGCATCGAATTCATCATAAATCCTTTTAGAATAGATCACGGACTAAACCGTGGCTACGAAGAGCTTTCAATTTCCCGATATTTTACATCAAGTGGCAGCAGCGTAGCTTCAGAAGCACAACGACTCAACAAATAGTTCAGTGAGATACTTACCCTGATAGATCATTTACGACGTTTGCAGCTTCTAAAGTATCGGAGGTTTTAGACATTGTTTTTATTATAGATAAAATTTAAAAATGAGTTGAAAAATGAGTTTTTATTTCCTGGAAAAACTCATTTTAGCAAATCGAAACCCTATATTTCAAGGGATTTATTAATAAGATTTTAATATAGTTTTGTATTTTGACGGGATTTTAATATGGTTTCGAGTTTCGACATTTTGCCAAGAAGATTTTATTATTTTGCCAGTGACCAACCAACAAGAGATAAAATTTGAAATGAGTAAGAGATTTTTTTTTTTTTTTTTTTTTTTTACGAACCCTGCCGTATATATATATACTATTTTCATAATGCGTCAATTTTACATTTTCGGTAACGAACACGAGTTTTCATAACTACTATTACTCTAACGATTGGAATATTGCCTGCTATATATACGGATCAATACGATCGCCAATCAGGGCTGAAAATTGCTGTCAAAACCGGTCGGTCATGAATTGTTTTTCTAAAATGCTCGTTAAATCAAATTCCCAAAAGAGTAATTAATATAAACTAAGGGAAAATCTTCAATTTTATATGGATCTATAAAATATGAATCAAATCCATGTCATCATAACGTATAATACCCATCTTGATCTCTGTCTAGCAAAAGGCCATCTTATCGACAATAGGATACTCATCATCTAATTATGATTTTCAAACTTACCATCTGATCAAATGTAGATGACGAAATTATCGATATGTGTCTTTATGATTTCGTCAGCAGCTTCTCTGATTAAATCAGAAAAATAAAATTAACAGAAATGTCAAAAAATCCAAAAATAGAAATTTCTGAAAACGTACGAGATTTAGTTTTTGGTCTGCCAGCTTGTTCGACAACTTCGCCATGTACTTATCTTTAAATTATGATGTAGACGCTTAACACCAAAACAATCTTAATTTATCGTCTTGACTCTTTCTATCATTGTTGGATAATTTCTTTTTGTCACGGTTATATGAATAAAAACACCATCAAGAGTATTGTACAAATATTTATTCTCGTAGTTCTAGACAAAGTATGCTTAGTATGCTTCAATAATCTCAAATAACCACTATTTTAAAAATAGATATAATATTTCGGTTTAATACATGAAAAAACGTGAATAAACATCATACCTTTAAAATAAAAGCCTATATTATAGTTGATGTGTTTTTCATTTTCAACGCGAAAATCTATATTTCTATTATTTAAATCCCTTTGCATTATATATTTTCATTTGTAAATTTTATTTTTTTTATTTATTTTTTAAAATATATCGTATCTTTTGCCAACTATTTTTTTTCGATAGAACAAATCGTAACTAGGATTTCTTTTCCGGTAAATATCAATATTAATTTTGTTGATTCAACTCTTAACATTTTCAAGTCTTAATGATTCTACATTACCATTTATTATTAATTATTAGTATATTATAGGATCAATAAATATTTTATCAGTTGTCTCTCTCTCTATGTGTGTGTGCGCGGGGGAGGGGCTAAGATATTCGTAGCCCCCCTATACACTTCTTTTTTGAATATTATTTAGTACCTGAAATGGTTGACGAAAAGGGTCATTTTTATTGTTGCAGGCATCAATTATTGTACTTTTACTTTATTTTAAAAAAAAATAGAATGATGTATTAAAAAATTTCATATGTAAATTTAAAAATGAAAAATTTAAATCATATATTTAAGCTTATAAAATAAAAAGTTAAGTCAATCTTAGAAAAATTTATTTCTTTAAGCATTAGGCATGGGTTTTACATCTGCCAACAGCCGTTCTAACGTATATAAAAGAGCGAAACGCACAATTTTAATTACTATTTCGTCTTTAATTTTCTTGCTGGTAATCTATTATTTAAGTTTCTTTAATTTTATTAATTTTTATTAATAGCAATCATTATCATTTTTTTTTTTTTTTTTTTTTTTTTTTTTACTAATTTTTGGTCTTTTCCAATTTAATAATTTCATGTGATTATATTTCGATATTAGATTTTTTGAAATTGAAGCGCCATAATCTTCCGATCCTTGATAACATCTTCGAAAGGGTCGGGTGGGTAAATAACTCGTCTCGAATTTAAGGTCGGGTTGAGTCACTAGATTATTGATCCGTGTCCGTTCCGACCCAAGAATTGAGGATTTTATCACAACTAAGCTTGCTTTTAATCGTGAAAATATATTCATTGCTTCATCAAAGTGTTTTTTAAAATCAAAATCAACCTTTTATAAAGTTAATATTCTCTAATTATTGAAATATTTATGAACTATTCTTATATACATTCTTACCAGATCATTTTGTTGAATGGGTTCAATTCGAAAGAAATTGAAGTACAGCAATCCTTTATGTATTATTGTTCAATTGTCTGCTTTCTGCGCCTCAAACTCAGTAATTTTTTAAAATTTTGTGTAACGTGTGACATTACTGAACATATAAAAAGTTTTTTTTTTTGATCTCACATTTTTGCCATTTTACTGTGTGAACGTTACAGAACTGACTTACATAAAATATAAGGTCTTAGCTTACGACAAAAAATTCAGATAATCATCCTAGTTTATTCTTTTTTTGCAAATTATCAATTTAAAATGTCAAAACAGGATAAACGACAAGTGTTACCAACTAATGTAAGACCGACACATTACACTTTGACTTTGACACCAGACATGGTCAATTTCACTTTTATCGGATCCGAAATTGTCAAGTAAATTATGAGTCGAGTCGATCACGTGCTATTTTATGAGTCTATCCGATTAATATTTTTCGTTGATTATTATAGTATTAAAATCAACGAAAATACAAAAGTTATAACTCTTCACGTTAACGAAATTGAAGTAAAATCTGCCAAGCTTATCAATTTGGATTTAAAAGCCAGTCAAGGGTAATTTTTATCAACTTCATAACAATAAAATTTTTATATTAACAATTTGTGATTGAACGACTAGTTATGAAGCGACGAATATCGATTATGACATTCAAAAAGAAACAGTTTCTTTAACCTTTCCACACGAGTTTTCTTCTGGAACTGCTGCTTCCCTTCATATTGAATACACTGGCATTTTGAATGATAAATTGGTCGGATTTTATAGAAGTTCATTTGAAGATAAAAGCGGAAATACTAAGTGCGTTTCATCACTCGCTTGCAAATTTGATTATTACTTCAAAGTGCGTCATGAATACTTATTCTTTTAACTTAAAGATATCTGGTAACAACTCAATTTTCACCAACCGAAGCTCGTCGAGCGTTCCCCTCATGGGATGAACCCGCAATTAAAGCTACATTTGATATCACTTTAATTGTACCCTCTGATATGACTGCTTTAAGTAACATGAATGTAATCAGCGAGACTCAACTTGGTGATGATAAAAAAGAAGTCAAGTTTAACAGAACGCCGATAATGAGTACCTACGTGTGGTTCATTTTAATATTATATCTTCTATCATAGAATTCGGAGATTACTTATAATATGTTACTTAATAGTTGGTTGCTTTCATTGCCGGTGACTTTGGGTATATTGAAGACTATACAACTGGGGGTCGTGATGATGGCGAGCCTATATTGGTCAGAGTGTATGCACCTAAGGGCAATGAACAGCATGGTAAATTTGCTCTAGGCGTAGCAACACAAGTCTTGGAATATTTTGTAAAAGGTTTGAAGAGGCTTACCATATATTTATTCAACGATATTTATCGCTGGTATTATAGCATTTATAGTTGTTTTTAGTATTTGAAATTCCATATCCTTTGCCTAAATGTGACTTGATTGCAATTCCGGACTTTGGATTTGGTAAGATATAATCATCCTTAGTTGAATTTATGAGAATTGATAATTTACTAACAATACAATCAGGTGCAATGGAGAACTGGGGTTTGATTACGTTTCGTACTGCCCGTGTCCTTTTCGATCCTAGATTGTCTAATGTCAAAATTAAGCAAGATATTGCGTATATTATATCACATGAAATTGCACATCAGGTATTTAAAATTCTTTCCGTAGTAAATATTGGTTGATTTATAATGATTGACGTTGTTTCTAGTGGTTTGGTAACCTCGTAACCATGGAATGGTAACTTCATTATTATTTATTTCATTTGTTTCGATTTTTAGATAATTTCTCAAAATTAATCGTCAATTTCTTATAGGTGGGAACATCTTTGGCTCAAAGAAGGTTTCGCCACGTGGGTTGGATATTTTGCAGTTGATAAACTCTTTCCTGACTGGAATATTTGGACTCAGTAAGTTTTATATATGTAGTATCTTCTAATTTGTAATATTATATTCTTGGCATTAAATTAAAATCTATTCATATGGAAATTTTAATTAGATTTGTCACTCAGGGATTTCAGAGCGCTCTTCAACTTGATTCTTTAAGATCTTCTCATCCTATTGAAGTTCCTGTAAATAATTCCAGGTAATTTATAACCTTAAATATTTTCATTGATTTGTTTTGCTTACACTAACAATGCTTGTCATATTTGCCTACTTTGAATTTCACATATTCAGTGAAATTTCTCAGGTTTTCGATGATATTAGTTATCAAAAGGGTGCTTCTGTAATTCGCATGCTAAGCACTTACCTTGAGGAGAAAGTTTTTTTATCCGGCATTAAAAGATATTTAAAGCTACATGCATTCGGAAACGCGAGTACAGATGATTTATGGAAAGCGTTATCCATAGAGAGTGGCAACGATGTTGGTCAGTTCATGACAGGATGGACAAGGATGGTGGGAGTGAGTATAAATGAAATTATTAAATACAGACACTTTTAAGATATCACAATTTAATTTATATAAATTTTATCATAGTATCCAGTATTAATTGTTAAAGAACCAACACCCGATACCTTGGAAATCTCTCAGTTTCGGTTCCTTTTATCTGGAGTAATTAGTCCTGATGAAGATACTGTCAATTGGTGGGTACCTCTTGGCGTTGACCTTGGCCCTGATACTCAAAGTGAAATTAAGTCCTCTATTCTCAATCAAAAGAAAATCACATTGAAATTGCCACCTAGAAAATCCGATTTTTATCAACTCAACGCACGCAAGACTGGCGTTTTCCGTGTCAATTACACCCCTGAACGGTTATTCAAGTTAGGACAGGCAGTTAGGTTAGAATTGCTTGATGTTAGTGATCGTATTGGAGCAATTGCTGATGCTGGTGCTTTAGCAACTAGTGGTTATGGGAAAACTAGTGACTTTTTGAGCTTCATTAAAGAATTTGAAGGAGAAGATAAATATGTGTAAGCTAACAATTATTTGTGTGCTAATACAATTTTATTTAATGTACTAAATTTTCATTATCTTTTCTAATAGTGTATGGAGTGAAATCAGTATTCGTCTCAAAAATGTGCTTGATGTTTGGTTTGAACAACCCACAACAATTTATCAAGGACTTCTAGCGTTCAACCGTCAATTAGCATCTAGATTGGTTTCCAAATTAGGTTGGGAATATCCTAAAAGTGATGATTATTTGACCACATTATTAAGGACACTAGTTATTAATATAGCCGGCAGAGCTAATGATCCAGAGTACGTTAATGTTTATGTAATGATATTTATTTATTCTTTGATTAATTTAATTTTTATCTGGTAGTACTGTGAAGGAAGCTTATCGCAGATTTAATCTTTTCACGAAACAAAACGATGTATCTGCTTTGCATCCTAACATTCGTGGTGTTGTATTTCGAATTGTTTTATCCCACGGTGGCGGAGACGAAGAATTTGAAGCTATATTGAAAATTTATCGTGATTCCAAAACAGCAGATCAGAAATTAGAAGCTTTGTCTGGTCTTTGTTTTGCCCAGCGTGATGACTTGATTCAACGTGCTTTACAATTTGCAATCAGTGAAGAAGTCAAAAGTCAAGATGTGTTTCACGCATTTGCTAAGTAAGTAAATTTTTATAATACACGTTAAATTTTATGACGTTTGCTCATGTTTTAATTTGATTATTTGTAGTTTGCAATCAAATCGTAAGTCGCGAAGACAATTATGGAACTTTGTTAAAGACAATTGGGATGTGGTATGAATGGAAATTTTATTTGGTTGAAAAAGCTTGTTTAAAATTTATACTAAAAATACATGCTTTAGATTCATAAACGGTTTATCAACTTTCGTGCGCTTTTTGGAAAAATTATTAAGTCAAGTATTGAATTATTCTCATCTGAAGATATCATTGTGGATATCGAGAACTTCTTCTCTAACAGGGATTGTAAAGGATTTGAAAGACCTTTGCAACAAAGCATAGAAAAGATTCGTGTTAATGCGGCTTGGCTGAAGCGTGATTCAAGGGATGTTGAGGATTGGTTAAAAACTAATGGTTTCTTGGAATGATTTAGTTGTGTAATTATTTAAATGAAGAATCTTATTTAAGAAATAACCTTAAACGATAATTTGTGAAGTATCAGAATTAATAATAATTATTATTATATATATTTCAAATAAAGTGAACCAATTTTGTGAAAATAAAATAACCATACGAACTGTTAAATCTTGTTGGTTACCTTCCTACAATTGAATTATTAAATGTTGACATATTCTATCCTAATTAAATAAAATTTTCAATTTTTTAGAGATGTTGTACTTACAATTTTTTTAAACTCACTCTTTAAAAAATATAAAAATATAATAATTTCTTTAAAAAAAATTTCTTTTACACAAGATGTAATCATTTGTTTTTCAACTTTAGATAACATATCTAGGCTGCAATTTTCTTCTTCAGATTGTTCTGTAAGGATCTACCAAAAATCTGTAAGTACAAAGACGTGACATAAAGTTTGTTGTAAAGGGCTTGGATTAATAATGATAAAGTTTTTGTGCAATGGTCAAAAGATTGATGTAGCTACCACTATGTATGGGTTGCACCATTACCAAAAGATGCTAAATATTCTCCGGGTAACATCGTTATTTGGTAATTTTTTTCGAGTTTCAAAAAGGCGGCACCACATATTACGCCAATACTTATCTTTTATTGTATAGTTATTTATTATTTAAGTGCTATTGGGGGAATCATATCACTAACACACCGCTTTAGCTAATCAAAATTCCCAACCCTTGTATACAAGGTGGAAAAAGATATACTGTGAAGTTATCGTGAATTTTACGACGTTGCCGCATTTAAACCTAATAAATTTTCGATAATGTTGAAAAAAAAAATTTTTTTCATCAACCTAATTCGGGACGGGATCGTTTCGTTGGAGAAAAGATTTAATTTCGTAAACATTTAATATTGTAATTAACGTCTTTTGATAAAAATGACTGGATAATATAAGCAAAGAGTAAACATAAAAGGAGAAAGAAAATTTTGATTAAAATTGTCCCTTTAAAATGAAATATTTATTATTAAAGAAATTCGAGCTTTTGATTTATACTTGGTGCGTGGACAAAATTGACGAAGTCAAAGATGATACTTTTTTTTTCAGATTTAAATTTATTATTGGCTGAACTGTTGATTCGGATCAAAAAAAATCAATATTTTCTTGATTCTAAAAATAGCCAAATATCACATTTTATAATCACGTGTCATGCATTCTGCAACGCGTCATTTAATCAACTGACATAAAAATTATCTCTGTCATTATTTTCTTGGTTGGTCATTATATATAGTATATAGTTTACTTGGTCACTAAATATAAAATATAGTTTACTTAGTCTTGAAGTACACCATATAAATTTCTACCCTCGCTCCATAAATTATAAAATTTAAAATCTCGTAGAAAAGAATAAAAGATAAATAAATCATACCTTCTAAAAAACGAAAACTTCAAGTATGTCTAACGTCGTCGGTAACGTAGAAAACGTTGGTAACGGTAACGTCGGTAAGTAAGATTTTAGTGCACGTAGAAACTCTTTTATGTTTATTAACGACCATTATTTTCATATCAGATCAACTTTCTCCAGAACTACAAAAAGTTCTTGACAATTTAAACCCACTGCAGAAAAGAAGATATAATGCTACTTCAGACAAAGTTTGGCTTTTAGAATGCATTCTGGAAGAACGTAAAAAATCAGTAAGTTTACTTAGAATACTAATATGTCAAGGTATATATGTATATCATTCACTAAAATTTACACTGACTAGTTTATCCGTCGATATTTATTTCCTTATAGGAAATCGCGTGGGAATTAATCTCTGTTATTGTTCATTCTATAACTGTTGGTGTTATTGCTCACATAAATGCGCTATACTTTAAAAGTGATGAATCAACCAAATATTTTGTTGTAATTTTACATGGTGTTTATTATGCAATTAAATTTTCAATTATGGGAATAAAGTTAGAACGCGATGGATTAATTCACAATAAAGTCAATGATATTATTATTCTTTTACCAACAAGTATAGGCCTATTACTTAATTTAAACACGATTTTGGTTAAAAATTATTTGAGATGTAGTGACATGCCATGAGTCTGGGGCTTCGGTTATAATTCTAATCAAGAAATCCCATACTTTTTTGTAAAAGATTTCAAGAGTAACATTTATTTCTTTTCTCTTTTTTTTTGGAAGTTTTCATTTCATTTCCCTAATAACAAATTAAAGTAAATAAGAAATTAAAATTTAAATTATCATTTGCAAATAAACTTAATCGTGTATTCGCTTAGTTTTCCTACTTCGATCAAATGTTGCAATCCGATGCAAACCATTAAGCAAATGAAGATGCAAGCCTTTTAACAAATCAATCTACACCTAGAATATATTAAGAATAAATCAGTTGAATTCCTTTTTCTTAAATCTTTACTTTCGTTTGACTTTTTTTCGGTTACTTTATATTTTGAAAGGAATATATATACGAGAAATATAATAAAAGATCAATCATGTCCAAATTCTTTCAAACAAACTCTAAGTCAATTTCGTTATCGATAAATTATTAATTCACGCCACAGAAGGATTCTTTCATTGCAAATATGATATATTTTGCTATGGGATTCAGTAAAATGATAAAGAAAATGGCAAATTATGATTAATTTTGAGGTTATGATTTTCATAAAAGCATGAGTTTGCCTATTTCTTGATCCATATCTGTCATTGTTTTGTTATTTTTTAGCATAAACATTAAAATTCGTTGAAGTCGAGACTTGCAGCTGCGTTGGATGCGCTGTCAACTAAATTAATCAAAACTATGTATGAATATAAAATTTTACTATTGTAGATTTTTTTCATATTAAGCTACATAGTTAATTTGTCTTATAATAAATTTCACGAAAGTATTCAAAATGTTACTTTCATAAAATAGCTTGCTTTTTTTTTGTTTAAAAAAAAATATCCAGTAATACTTCGAAAATAATAAATAAAACCTTTCAACTAGGAAAAAATTTTATAAAATAAAAATTTGATGATGAATTCGAAGAGTTCTTTCGAAGAATTCTGGAATGCTGACATATTATTTATTATTATTCACCAAAAACAAGAACGAGTTTGAATTTTCAACAAATTAGATTTGAAAACTCATGCAAACATGTCATTATCTCTTAAACAATCAAATTTTCGATTAGAGAATTTGACAGAAGGTCTGAAAAAATGAGGGTTCAAAAATAAGAACAAAAAAATAATTCCATTGTAAAATATTTGGTCACCACAATTTGGAGCAGAGGTTGCGCCAAATGACTTTGATCCCATTGAATAGGTAATGACTCTTGATCAACATATGCGCACATAAAATTGTTTGAAGTTGTACAATTAACATTCTAAAGACGATTAATTATAAAATTTATTTAATTTATAGAATTTACCAGTTTCACAAATACTATAAAACTCTAAAAATCATACGCTTTTAATTATAAATAACTATCCGAGTATTAGAAAAAAATGACCCTTACTGTCTTATAATTCGACTTTGTAGCTTGATAGCTGTAAAAGAAAAACGATTCACTTGAATTCAATACTTCGAACTAAACATTATGTGAAGACATGGCAAATGGTAATAGCAAATAAATATTTAATTTTCCTTTATTGAACTCTTGGTTTTATCCTAAAACCCTATCTCGAGTTACCTTTCAACTCGAGGAAAAGTACATAAGTTAAAATTCTAATAATATAATATAAATGATAAATACGATAATAATAATAAAGATAAGAAAGATAATAACTTTACTAAATAAATCCTAACTAAAAAATAATATAAATAGTAATAGAAATATTAATTATATATATGAACACTTTGTCAAATTTGTCAATTTCGTCAACTTCGTTAAATAATTCACGTGACAGGCCGCCACGGCTTCAAAGTATAAATAGAAGTATTATTTTCCAAAATTTGAAATACTTCGTAATCTTCAATTTTGAAATCTTCTGTATTTCTTATCCTTTTTTCATAATCTGTTGGTTTGCAAAAATTACGATTATAAACATTTCCTTCGTTATTAGGATTGCATATACACAGATCACAACTAAATGTAGGACCATTTGTATAGAAATAAAATAATGCATTATGTTTAATATTCACATGGCTTAAAATTGAATCCTTCAAATTATCCTTATTCTTAAAAGAAAATATGAAACTATCCTTCGTTTGACCATTTTCACCAAGTAAATCATTAGATTTCTTCCATATTGAAGGATTATACCCTCCAAGGATCTCTTCTGTTCCTTTTACTTTAATAAATGTAACCGTATAAGGTACATTATCACATAATTCATGAAACTTCTTAGGAGTAAATCCATCTCGGCTTCCTCTTAATAATAATTTAAATTTATATGGTAAATACAGTTCTCTTACATAAGCAAAGTTGCTTTTAGTTTCTAACTTATCAATCCATCTCGAAATTATGGAAACGATATTTATGTTAACGATTCTTGTATCAATAATTCCATCAACATTTCTAAATCTAGGAAGTAAAATACCATCACTTGGTTTACTATTAGGGTCTAAATGTGAATTTAATAAACCTTCATAAAGTTGATTTTTCAAAAGCCTTTTATATGGGCGAACATATTTGACGAATTCTTCAGAAGATAAACTGAAAAATCTAACAAAGGGTAAACAATTTGACAAGGTATTTCCCATCATTTTGAAATCATCATCTGACCAAGTTAAGGGATCTGGGTTAAGAGTGTGATGTTTTTCAAGACCCCATTTTAGTACATGCTTCCAAACTTCAACTTCTTTCATTTGTAACTCATCCCTTTTAATAAGTGAAATTAAAGATTTTTCAGGAAACGAAGTAAAATCAAATGATTTGAATGCCTTATAAGGTAACTTAGCCATAAATTCTGTGCATAATTTTTGAAGTTCTACAAAGGAATTAGATTGGAAGCTTGTTCTATAAGCAAGTTCAAAATGCTGTTCCATCAATATATTTTTTTTTTCAATTAGATATTTTTGTAAATATTCAACCAATTCTTGAAGATGAAGTTCATCAGCAGCACGCATTACTTTTAAAGTATTTAAAATGTCTCGTTCATCTAATGATATAATTCCACCATAAATATACCTAAATTAAAAGAAAGGATAATTTTAATATTTTAAATTAATTGAAAGAAAGTAATATGTATACTTGGTTAATCAATTTACTTCAAAATCATTTGAAAGACTTCTGGTGAAATATTTGGTAATCTAATACTTGTTAAGGTCTTTTCATTTTTCTTTTTATTTGCCAAAGTTCGTTGGAAATATACAGAACGGTAGCACAAAATATTCATGTGCCCCCGGAATATTCTACCATTTGGATATTTTCCAACTTCAATTGTGATATCGTAATATTCATTGTCATCTAATATTTCGATATAATTTCGACTTAAATTGGAAAAAAATTGTTTTGACATTTATAAAATTCTTCAAAATTTATAATTTTAATAGATTAGGAAGAGAAGAAATAATTTTTTTTTTGTTATGATGATCGAATTATTTGCTTTATAATTTTTGCCAATCGTTCAACACAAACCCGATTTAGAATGTCAATTTCGATTTGGAATAGTACAGTAGATCACTTATAACAGCAGCAAAATCAAAATTTTTGGTTGTTTAAGATTTTCAGCTGCCGTAATATCATTTCCTATTCGGATATTTCAAGTGATGCAGAGCATATATGAAATAGTTTCATTTTGAAGGAATTTGCGTTCGTCATTACACACCATTGTAGAACTATATTTAAAATTCTCTTGAATACGATAAAAGATAATTGTTTGTGCTGTTGGACGCTCCTATTGCAAGTATTTCATAAATGTATATATTTCCTTCTGAAAAGCGTATCTTATTGGTAAATCATATATATATAATAAAAAAAAAAAAAAAAAGAATTCTAGCAATTACATTTAAATCTGAATTCCCGGAAATAAACCATACATAACAGTTCCATGTTCAGCTAAAATCATAGATTGTGAAGGAACTAAAATATTATATACTCTACGTTGAAATTTTTGTTTAATTATTTTTTGTAAATACAGTACTTTGGTTCATAAACCTCCAACTAAAACCATCACTTATGCAATATGAGGTAATGTTTTTTTAAATTGATTATGGCGCAGCATTCAGATCTTTTCACTTTACAATGTTTCTTTTTTTATTCTTTTCTTTTTTTTATTTCATTTCGTTCGCTTCATTTATCTTTTTCAGGATTTTTCTTTCTCTTTCATATTGGATCCTTTCTGCAAAGATAAGGTAAGCTTTTGCTTATTTTCTTTAGTTTTTTTTTCTCCTATTTAAATTGCTTCTGGATGCAATATTTGAACAATGTATTTTAGAATTTGTGACTTTTAGATACCTCTTTCGTGTTTAATCCCTTCTGCAAGTTTAGATATTCCCCATTTAATTTTTTTTGTTCAGAGATTAGATCACTTTTGATTTCATTCAGCTATTTGACGGTAAGCCCCAGGAATATACTTAAGACGTGTGATTCGCCAGAGATCGGCACTAATCACATGATAAACATATAATAAATTTGGGGATAAGAATTATAATAAAATAAAGAGCGTGTTTCCACCCAACCACTAAAACCAAATTTTTTTTATTTTACTAATGAAAGTAAATGAATAAGTTTAATTTGTGTTGCAAAATTTCTATTTTTTTCTATTTTGAAATCAAAGAAAATATCAAACTATACCCCTTCTTTCTTATTTTTTTCTAATTGATTCAATAAATATCAAAGTTTACCTTTTAATTTTTGTAAATGGCTAAAAATTCTCGTCAATTATCTGTATTTCTTGAGAATACTGGTTCACTTTTACAAGAACTTCATTATGGGCCATATTCTCGCTTTTGGTGGGACTTTTCAGCTGAAAAAAATATTGTAAACTTTTCCATTCGTCTTGATCAACAAGTTAAAATTTTTCTCAATGAACATGACTTTTTTTTAACAATAAAAAAAGGAATAGAAAACCTGCCAGAATATTATTGCAAAAGTGGTCAAGCGAAAGCAATTGAAGCCAGTCTAACAAAAGCCGTTTCAATAGTATATGCAGCAATATTTAATAATTCTATACAATATTCAGATCATGCAATCATGGGTTGGAATAATGAAACTATTTTAGAAATACTCAAAAAAGATATTGAATTTTTTCCAGTAACATGGTTAGTTGGAAAATATAAAATCTTTTTATATGCTATTGGTTGTTCTTCATGTGAAAAATGGAAATATGTGGGATCAGGCTTTTAAGCTTCTATTATTCATAAATTTGAAAGAAAACAAGGAATTTTTGTATTACGAATTGAAAATAAGCACTGTATTGTAGAAATTTATCAAGATTCTCAACTGAAGAAAAAGTTTGTTAACGTTGACCCAAATAATGTTTGGCAAAAGACAGGGCAAATTTAAAAATATAATGGAATTCAACTTTTTGGTTTAGACAATTTAGTAACTCAACAACTCATACAAAAATATCGAGTTCCTACTTGTAAACTTATAAATTA
This sequence comes from Funneliformis mosseae, assembly GCA_910592005.1. Classification (NCBI taxonomy): domain Eukaryota; kingdom Fungi; phylum Glomeromycota; class Glomeromycetes; order Glomerales; family Glomeraceae; genus Funneliformis; species Funneliformis mosseae. The sequence continues at coordinate 14,955 of CAJVPP010002125.1, forward strand.
ATAAGACCAATCGATTATGAAACCAATTTTTGATTATTATTTGAAAAGAAGAATATTGATAAATATTAACTGGCATAAATTTTTATTAGTTAGGCTGAATTAGATATTACAATAATTGATTTAAAGTTTAATTTGCAAAAAATATATTCACAAAATTATAATTTTGGTGAACATAATTTTTAAATGTAGAAAGCAATGCTATGTGCATCTGGATGCACTAATGTAACTCTATGATCACTTAATGAATCAAAGTAAATATTTATTTTGAAAATTTAATAAAATAGTAGATAGGTTATAATAATAATAAATCAAATGTAAAAAAAGTATGTAATTATTATAATAGGTGAAGCATTTAAAATATTTTTTATTCAGTTAGTTTATTTATTATAATAAAAATATTATAATTTTAGTTATAATTATTATGAAATAAAAAAAAAATTAAATATTAGATTATTTTTTATAATTTGATAAATATATATATATTAGATCGAATTGTAAACCAAATTACCTAATCCAATTACTGATAAAAAAACATTAGCAAACTTATTTAAAATAAGATTGCTTACCTCTATTCCAATCAATATGACTAATGCAACATTTACTTTTTGGTTGTATTTTGATTGAGCTCTATCAAATAATAAAAAAACATATGACAGTAAACATAGAGTATTATCTATAATTGCTGAGAATTTTACTTATGATGAATTATAAACAAATTTAGGTATAAATACGAATTTCATTATTATATTTATCAATATCAATCCAATAAATCTAATATATTTCGTGAATATAGATTAGAAGATATCTAATTTTAGAATCACGTAAACATGAATATATTAATAGATATGGAGCTCTAATATTAAAAAAACATATTATTTATCAAAAAAAATTTACAGTAGAAATGTTAGACCAATTTGAACAATATTTTAATAATAAAGAAATTGTAAATATGAGTTCATATAAAACAGATACCTCTACTAAACAACTAATTTTATATTTACAGGATCACAAAAAAGTATTATGGAAATAATTTTCAGAACAGTATTCTAATGGTATATGACAAACTTCATTTATAATAAAATTCAAAGGTAAACGATTTGTATATCAGAATAATCTTGGTGATTATATTTAACATGTAATGATTTTTGATTATATAGTATTTGATAATATTAATGTACTAATTATAACACATATAACTAATGAATTGATATGGGTATGTAAAATAAATATAATATCATAAATTGATTATTTTTAAATTTCTAATAATCAATTACTAT
>CAJVPP010002126.1:0-16227 GCA_910592005.1 Funneliformis mosseae
ATGATTAGTTAAAATTAAAATGAAACAGATCAATTTGAAATTTATCTGCTCAATTCTTACCATTTTTTAATTGGTTAAAATAATTTCAAAAAAATTGGATCAGATCAAAATAAATTAGAATTAAACAGGGCTACTGTTTCTATAATTTATGTACAGTTAAAATTCTAATATAGCCAACAGATGAGAATACAGTATTTAAATTTGTTGAAACTTTGTTAATAATATGGGTATGTGTAATGCAATTCTTATATTTCACTTGCTTAAAATTAATGCATACTTATAATTATAGAATATCTTACACGTTAATATATCTCTTCTATATTATGCGCTTTTAACTAGTTCAAGTAGTAATACAGAAAATAGCTCTACAGTATCTTCTCCACTAAAATCATTATCACCACCAAAAATGAAAAAAAGAAAGTCTATAAAATTCGAAAAAAAAATAATCTAATTGTTGTATTTTACTTTTTCTATATCAATAAAGTGCCTTAATGGCCAATTATTTTTACACATTCATCTGTATTTTTTCTTGACAAATTTACGGGACTACGCAGTTTTGAAAAACATGTAATTTGTTTCTTTTGAATATCGCAAAATGAATTAGTAAAAATTTTATTATTTATACTGCGAAAAACGTGATCCTGTATTAATGCTAGCTGGTAAAAGTGATCAGTATAATTAGTTAATATTTCTAGCCAATCTGCCAAATATGATGTAATTCATGTAAATATTTTTAGTAGATTTTTCAGAAATTTCTGAATATGTAAAATTCTCAAAAATTTTTCTTATAAAATTTCTGAATCTATAAAATTCTTAAAAATTTTTAATTATTTATAAAAAATGACTGGTGTACTAGCATCATCTTTTCATGTATATTATTCAAAGCAACTTAATCAGCTTTCTCATTCTATCAAAATAAATATATGATAATGTCTTACATCATAAAAACATCTATTATCGCTAGAACAGACAAATAGTATTCATCCTAAAGTGGAAGATTTGTTAAATAAGGCAGTTGAAAATTATATTAAACAAAAAAAGCATCAGAAGATAAAGCCTATTATTAGTGACTGTAAAACTTCGTTAAGGCAAAAAAATGAGAAATTATATATATATCAAAGCAGGTATTAGAAAAAAAGATTGAAGAGCTTCTTGACTTGCAAGAGTAATATAAGTCTCATGGGTAGCCATGACCAGGTCTTTGGGAAAGAGTAGTGGAAAAGTTATCCAATTATCAGATTCAATAGCTTTCTTCAAAAGTATAATTCCTGATACAAAAAAAGCTATTGCATTAGCTGAAAAGTCCATTGACCTGTTAGAGAATAGATACCAGAATCTGAAGAATATTATTTCTGCTAAAGATAGAAAAATTATCGCTCTTGTTGATCAGATCCTTTTCAAAATGAAGTATAGTGATTTGACTATAGAACTGAAAATATATTCTAGCACTTATGAAAGGAAATTATAGGTGAAGAGACGTAATGAATCTGAATATGATCTAGAAATCAAGAAAAAATATACATTTCGACCTGCACATTCGCATAGTTTATGATCAAGATTTAATATCATTTTTTTCAAAAATTTGATCCCATCCTTTTCGTATCTGATAAGGATGAAGTTTTGATCACATAAATAGTTATTGATATCTACATATATGTTATACCAATTATTAGCATATAGGCGAAGAATATGGGCTAGTTCATCTGAAATAGACCCATTAAAGAGTACAATATAATTTAATTCTTTTCTTATTAGCTTCAGACAATCAAAAAAACTCTGTATTACATAGATTGAGCTTATATTTTTATGATGTCCTTCAGTAAAATAAAAAATAATCTTCTCCTGAACTTTTTTCAAATCAGTACATAGGTTTTCAAATATAATAACTGTTCCTCTTTCTGAAGAAATGAATCTATCTTTAGAATTTTATTAGGCTTTATTATCCAAAATGTGATATTTTCACAATATAGTTTTAGGTTATTTGTAATTATCTGATATTTAGATTTGAAATATAGGTATTTTAGCTCGTTAAGATGGTGGCTGATCAAAATAAAATCATCATTTAAGATATATCTAGTGCCACCTTTTTTTCCATTAAACATCTAATATAGCTTATTTTCCAATAATAGATTCATGAATTTGTTAGTTTTTTCTGAATTAGTTCAACTACTAACTAATATTATGAAGGGCCATTAAGGAGTTGAATTTAGTAAATTAAATTTTTTCGCATCTTTAATCTCATCGATATAGAGAATAATTTTATATATTGGATCAAGCTTTTCAGCTTTCATATTTCCTAAACAAAATATTGATAATAGTATATTAAGCAAAGTAAATTTTCTTAGCAAAATTTCAGTGAACTCAGTTCACTAAAATCGACTGATTAAGGGAGGGATTAGACTTCGCTTCACTCAAGAATCCTTTTTTGATTAGAGTATGTCTGATATAGGACAGGAGATCAGTGATATAGGGAATTTTGATAAGGCATATATCTTGCTTCCTGCAAATATCCTGCTTCTTCTGATTACAGATCTTTTGTATTTTTAAAGTTTCATTCTTCTGATAATATAAGCTATTGTGATGATAGTGTTGAAGATCCTGGAATTCAAATACAAGACACAATTCCTCATTATATCCATCTAAGTGTAGCCTATCTAAGAACTTAGCTCCACATAGTGGGAATGTTTTACCTAACAGATCTTTAAAAATGTATTGACATTGATGTTTACCACTTCTATGGTAACATAGAGGGCACTATTCAAATTTTTTCATAATATATTTTAATAGATACTTCCATTAATGTACAATTAACTCTTGTTATAACAAACTCTATATTCTAGACTTCAACTTCACTATAAGGTTATAGTGAAGATTTTAAGAGATTTAATTAGCCAATTTGCTATAACAAGAGTATTTTTATTATATTTGTTCAAAAAATTTATTATATTAAGAGTTCGCTATATTAAGAGTTGACTGTATATCATTCTCACAAGACCAAAGATACACATCATGACTATTTATTTGACCAGTCTTTTCTAGGCATTGACCATCTCACTTCTTGGCATAACCCTCAGCTTGAGCTATCTTATTATTAGAAGTATAAGTGAAATATATGAATAATATACTTTGAGATAGATACCCAACTTTCTTCAGATTATCTATTAACATGAGTTCTTTTCGTATAAACCCATGAGATAGTGCATATTCTCTATTAAGATAATATAAAACCAGTTCATTCTTTATGAGAACAACTTTTCAAATTTTATGAAGACTTAGTAATCATACAGGATCAGTTACCCTTTTCTGATTCTTTATTCCACCCTTCTATTCTGCATTAGTAAATAGGTAGTAGACAGTATCTTCTTTCTTTAACTCATCTTATTCAACTGGACACTTATATTTTGTGGATAGTCTAGATTTAACTCATTCTAAAGTAATGGCTTTCACTGGTTTGAGTTACCACTTTTCTGATTCTGATTCTTAAATAAGATGTGTGGGATAATTATTTAAGTAATCAATAACTACTGGTATATATCTAACTCATGCTCTTATTAATGTAGGATCAGAAGTTATTGATTCAATAGCATACTGGATTTTGTATAGAATTTTTAAGAGTGTTTGGTTGAAAAGCTTTATAAAAGCAAGTCTTTTATGACTATATGGACCAATCACTTGAATTGTAATATTGTACTTTTACAGAGTCAAAAGGTTTTGCTATAAACTCACAGTCTCTATCACATTGTAAAAGCTTTGGCCATGTTAATGGATTATTTTGATTTCCATATATTTTCTTAAATGCTTTAGTAATTTCAGAACTTTTCTTTGATCTAAGCAGAACTAAAACCTTATATCTGGAGGCATAGTCTATTATATTAAGCACTGCTTTATATTTTTTACCTCTATGATGATCATGTGTGAAAAAAAGTATATCATACTAGTATATACAGTTGGGGTGTATTATTCGCCTATAGCTGACTCTAGTGATGTATTTTGAAGAGGTTTTATTAGTCTGATATCACTCTTAATTTTCTAAAAAATCTTTGCATTCACTTAGGCGGAATTGATACCCCTCTTTTTTACAGACATCACTTGCCTTAAGCGCTTTCAGCAAGAATTTAGAATTAGAATAATATCCAGTTGGATGATAATATATATCACACAATATAATATTTTTTTGATTCTCTGAGTCTCATCAGGATCTATCACAATTTGCGATTGGCTCATTCTCAAGGTAGAATTATTATGATGGTACTATAAATTAAAATAAAATACCATATTTGATTTAGCATATTCACAGCTTTTAGATACGAATCAGAAGCTTCGTAATAAGCTTTGAGATGAGATTTTTATTAATAAGAGTTACGAAAAAAAAATTTGATCCCTTGTAAAGGAACTTAAGCAATGTTATTGAACTATTTTATTACAGGATAATACTATTATAGTCTACGAGAAAGTGATAGAGAAATTTAAATCAGAAATTTCTGATTTGTAAAAACAGCTTAGGATCTTACAACAGGAAAAAAATTCAAAGATGAGGTTGGGTCTATTTAAGATAGTCAAATAATAGAGCTCAAAAATAAGATTAGGAGTCTTAAAACAAGAATCCAGATTCTCATAGATAAAAAAATTCCCAATAAATACTTTAGATATGATAACGACTAATCTTATCACAAATGTTAATAGAGGGTTAGAATGAATTAAAAATCATATTAGAGAAATCAGTACACCTATGCAAAACCCTACCAATATTATAGATGGAATCAGAGGCTTGTTAAATACTATTTAGGTTACTTTGCAAAATATCACAACTGAAAGTGATCAATTTCAGAACCTATTAAATGATTCAATTTGGCAGGTAGAAAATCTTAGAAATCAGTTAAATGATAGCAGAAATCAGAATTTATGGTTACAATGTTTATTAGATGAATTTCGCGTTCAGGTTAAAAGAATTACACAGATGCATATAGATGCTTAAATAATGAAATGGAAACGCATAGAGAGTATCGGCAATTAGCTCAAAATAGGCAAGAGTGTATTGGCAAATTGTTACGTGAAATTTTATCTACTGATTATTAATTCAGTATAAGGATACTCAAATTGCTGAGCATAGGAGAACTGCATATAGATTAACTGTATACTATAATAATGATACAGAATGCTAGAGAAGAAGACATGCAGGTTGTATTCGTCAGGCACAAAATTGGAAGAGACAGTATAGGAATTCACAGAATCATGTTCAGGCTTATGACCAGAATATTTTAAATTTGCAAGGACAAATTTTAATGCTTCAAAATAACCCACCTAATATACAACATATAGGAATGTAAAATACGAACCTCCAATATTTTATGGACATCTTGGAAAAGATTCAAAAGATTTCCTTAGAGATTTTCAGAGATATGTAGTAGCTAGTTGAATAAATGTAGCTCCTAGAGCAGATCAGGCTATCAGAAGAGCAGAGACTTTAGGTTTATTAATATCTTATCTTGAAAGACCTGCTAAGTAATGATATGAAACTCATATCAGAAGCAAGAATTAAAAATGTAGTAATATTTCAGATAATTTAAGTGTGACTAATTTAACTGCAGTTAGAGCTTTGGCTGCCAGAAATAGTGGTAATCAAATTGGTAGTTTGAATATTGCTAGAGAATTTCAAGGTAAAGCTGATGCAAAAATTAGTAGAATTAGTGTAAGTGTCGCAACTGAAGCTAATATTATTCTGAATGGAATATGGGATGAAGACTGGTCTATTGTAAGTGGTGAACCTACAAATAATATGCCAGTAGTCCCAAATGCTAGTAGTAGTTTACCTGCTGTTACAATAGCGTCTAACATAATACTCAGCCAGTTTTTATACTTACTCAAAACTACTTATACGACTGTTGAACACTTAAAACAGACGGTAGGTTTTTGGTCAACTTATGCAAGAGGATATGGGTATTAAAGAGTTTTCTGCCTGAATCAAAAAGATCAGTAAATTAGCTAAAATAACTCCAGAATAACAAAGAGAGCAATTAATTCGTGACTTAAGTCCTATGAACCAGTATAATTTTCGAATAATGGCTAAATTTTATGATATATATAATAATATTGTAGAAGCTTTAGCTGAAGTAGAAAAATTTACATTATCTCAAAAGAATGCATCATCTTCTATTTCAGTTTTTTCAACATCCAACTCCTATGTAGATACTAATAGATTAGGAAATGGGATAACTAAAAATAAAATTGAGAGCTTGGTAAAAAATACAATGGCATTCTTAGAATCTTATCAGTTTCAATAAGTAGCTTTATCGCAATTTCAATCATATTCTGTAAGAATGCATAAAAATTTACGAGATGAGAATATAGGTAGATTTTTATCATAGATTACGGGAGAAACCCCAGAATTTGTTCCTGTCCTTAATCCTACTTTACTATCAAAACCAAAGAAAAAGGTTGAAGTTGATTCTGACGAAGAACTTGTTGAGCTCACAAAAAGCAGTTAAAGTTACATGTGGCTAAAGTGATTAAAAAAGCTATGAAGACATAATAGCAGTGCTTTAACTGTAACCAAACTGGACATAATTCTTACAAATGCACTTGAAAGAAGAAAAAGAAGAACAAATTTAAGAAAGCTAAAGTTAATCTTGCTATTATAGATTTAGGTTCTAATTTAGATTCTACTACCTCCTCTAGTGAATCATCATCTAGTGATAGTTCAGCTTCTGATACAAGTTCTTCTGATTCTTCTGATTCTGAAGGCGATATCAGTGTTAATATTACTAAGTCAAAAAAAAGTAAAATGTAATACTTCATCTAATAATAAATCCAGATCTAAAAGCAAATCTGAGAAAAAGGCTCACAAGATAAAATAAGATGATACATTTGCTGATTCTTTTTCTTCTAAAGCCTAAATTATTCATAAAATAGTTCAGTGTAAGCTTAGTTCAGCTTTATGAGAAGAACTTTAAAAGATCCTTCCTTCATATATGATTCAGGCTCTCTCACTAGACACTAAGAAGTTTGCTAAAGAAAAAGTTAAACTGAAAGCTAATGATTTCTCATCTTTTTGAGAACCAACTCCTGCCATATCTGAGTCAGATGATGAGTATATTGATGATCCCATAGAAATAGATTTCATTTAAAGAAAATAACTTGCTACAGATGTTGTCACTGTTAAGTGTAAAATTAAGTGTTTAATGATTCCAATGGGTACAGTTGATCCTGATGCTAATTTTTGTTCATGTCTGAAGATATAGCTAAATGATCAAAGCTAGAATTTGATACAAAAGAAAAATATAATTTCAGAGGTATTACTACTACTTCTACAGAATCTCTTGAAATTGTTAAAAATGCTCTAGTGAATTTCGCTCCTAAATGTACTATATATGCTGATTTTGCAGTAGTTAAGTATCTTAAGCAGATGCTCATTTTATCTAACACATTGCTTAATAATATAACTATGATTTATTTGTATCAAAGCAAGAATTGAGACTAAAGTATAATGGTAAGGAATTTTTATCCTAATTAATATGTATAAGGTCAAGAATAAGCTCAAGATAAATTACGCGAACATTATTCCTGAATGTGATAATCTATCAACTCTAAATAAGATTTTTCAAGACCTGCAGAACTTAAGTGAAGATAACACATTAAAAAATATGAATTATTAAGAGCTTGAAAAAATGCTATTTATCAGTATTCAAATAAATTTAGAAATTATAGGGTACTATAACGATTTGTATAGTTGTAAGGCTAAGTTCCAGTTGCTAATTTAGATATAAAAGTGTGTTCCTTTATCCTAACCTTTTTTATTTCAATATTTACTTTCTTAAATATCTCTGAAATATTTTCAGAATTTTGTAAAATAATAAGTGATTGATTAAAAAATGATTTGCTAAAGGAATCAGATGATATATCTATTATATTTTTTTTTTCCTCTAAGTTTTCACCTACTATTTTTGATAAATTATCAGAAACATGAATAGACTTAGACTCTAATGCTTTCTTTTTTACTCCTATTTTTTACTCTGTTGTGATCGTTCATAATTGTTTCATATATCATGGACATGCTCTTTACGTATATGATAATCCCTTACTATCATATATGTAGGAACCTTATTTTTAAGATGTCTAATTTCTTTGATTTGCTCAACTGACAAATCAGTGACATTTTGTCGATAATGAGTTTGTAAAAATAGGTTGACCATGTAATTCTTCCAGTAATTTTATAACAATAAAAAATGATAGAAAATGATATAAACATTATAAAATGATACAAAATGATATTTGTCGTATTTATAACATTAAAAAATAATAAAATGATGAAAAATGATATTTATTATTTTAAATCGATAAAAAACACTACCCTCAAATTGGTAAAAAAATGTAAGTTTTACTGAAATTAGCGAGAGGAAGAAAACAAAAGATGAATTTTTGCTTATTTTTTTTTCTTACTTCATAATCAGGCGTAGAATATGAAAAATGTTTATATATTGAAAGATATTAGTTCAAACTATCATATGGGTAGTGCTTGTGAAATAAAACTTGAGGAGATATTATATAATAGCATCCAATCCATTTCTGAACTTACCAATGAATATAATGACATGCAGGAGGTCTATTTAAGCTATAGTAAAAGAAATGATTGAGACAAAGTCAAATTGCATCGTTATCTAGAATAGGCTGAGACCAATAATAGAAAACTCTCTGACTTTATCTATCAGCTTATAGATAAAATATCACAACTACAATCAGAGATGGATTCTCTTAATTTTCAGATTACTTACAGATATTTTTCTTGCAGAATCTAAGGACAAACTCGCTGTAAAATTGAAAGAGATAAAAGCCCTCCAATCTAAGTTAAAAACATTAGAAAAGAATTCTTCCTTAGCTCAAATGAACTTATCTGAAATGGATTTCCTTAGACTTGGATTAGAACAGGCGAAGGATAATTTGTCTTTAAAAGAATATGAATTAAAATGTCTAGAAAAGAAGGTGAAAAAGAATGATAATATATGTAAATAGGAGTTAGACTTCTTGTCTTCAGCACAATTAAATTTAACATAGGAAAATTCTCATCTCTGTATGATAATCTCAAAAAAAGATAATGAGATAGCAGATCTTTTTAATCCTCCACTTCCGCCTATGAATAATTTATCGCAAAAGCTACTAGGTTAGCTCAATGATAATTTAAGACCTCAAGTCTATAAGTGTAATCTCAAAGATAAAGTAAGGGAACTTGATAAAGAGTATGCTAAGAAAGATATTTTAGAGGTATTGCAAAAGTTATTACTTCAAGATGAGATAGTTTCAAAAAGTGATCCTAGAATGACTGGTTAGGCAGATACCCTATCTAATCAGTCCATTTATAGTTGATCAGCACATTCTGAAAAGTTAATTTTAAGAGAAGGGGTTGCAAAACAATTAGGTAATGCAGAATTAGTATCTTTATCAGTAACTGCTCCTATCATTATGAGCTCCTTGATATCACTAATAATAATATATTTTATATTTATCTTATTACTTGTTGCAATTATATAGATCATGATTGAAAAAAAAATATGGAATATATGAAAAAAGTGACCAAATTTTTACCTATAAAAATCATATAAATAGGGACTATATAAAGCATCTCTCAATTAGACCAGATTATTGTTATTTTTAATTCTAATCGACTACTGGTACTGATGCAAATGGAACTTCTTTGAATCTTTTTTCAATGTAGACTAATATTATTTTTTGTAAATCTTTAGGTGGGTTTATTAAGACTTTTTCTACTTGGGATACCATACATGCTAATAACTAACCAATATGAATTAGATCGTCTCCCTTACCATTATGCTCATAATGTAGCAAAAATCGATATTCATTCATTAAAATATCTGTCATTTTTTCTTGATTTATTATTATTTCACGAAATTCTTGTCTATCCTCTTCCGTGATTGAAAGACAGATTTCATTAGATTTGAAGCCTATATACTGAAAAACTTAAAGATGTGGTTCAGCCATTATACCAATAAAGCTTATATTTAAAATACTAGTGATTATCTCTAAGCATATTCAGGTATATTTAAGGTCAGACTGTATGATCGGAGATGCCTTATTGCTGAAATTCGAAGATAAAAATTGAAGTTAGCCAGTATTATTATATGAAAAAATATATGCTACTATAAATAATATTATAAGTTTCTTAGCTGAGGTCTGGTAAATTTGGCTAAGAATATTTAGCAATATAGTTCAATGATATTATATATATCTGCCTCAGACGAATCATCTTTTTTATCTTCTTGTAATTTTAATAATACTTGATAGCATGTAATTTCTAGACTAACTATCCTATATCATATATTTTACAAATTAGTTAGTAAATCATATCTATTTTCTAGATTATATGATAATATGTATCTTTCTAAAGACATAGCTTTTAATCTGCACTTATCGACCTTAGTAACTAATTTATATATTCTATCTCTACAGCTAACATCTATCTTAGAAATTTCTGCAAGTAATATTATTAGCTTTAAGCAGATGGATTCCTCTTACTTGTCTAGTGCATTGAAGTAGGAAGATCAATAAGCATCATTTCCCAAGTATTTTACTATTTTATTAGCATACATATTATTAAATAAATTTTTCACATAAGTATAAGCCTCTTTTCACAGATGGAATATGATGACATAATCTTTTTTCAGACTAGTATATAGCTCTTTGATATACTCTCTAATCTATTTTTCAGCTGATTTTTGTGCTAAGGCATCTCTTATTTTCGATATCTCATCTTTATCTATTTTGTTTTCATTTTCTTTATCTTTATTCAGGTCATCTTCATCCATCCTACTATCATCTGTTTTATTATCACCCATTTTATTATCATCTTTTAACTTTTTTAAGACTCTCTGCATAATTTCAGATGATGGCTGATGTCTTTCATCATAGTTAATAAATCACGCACAGAGGCTGACAACAGTTTTCAGATAATAGTTAGCATCAATCTTCTTACCAAAATGTCTTACCACTTCTAGATACTCCATTTCGTCACCCACCCTATCTGATGAATCATTTTCAACTACAATATATTCAAACCGCTTGCCTAATTCTAGGATTTTATAAAGATAAGGCTCAGATGTTAAGCCTTTTTTATGCACCGTTTAATATCCGCTTCTTCACAGGTGTGTCTATCTTGCATTCATAAAATAAAATACTGGATACTCTTATTATTTTTATTAGGCTTCCACATAACAGTTTTAACTACTCCATTAAGATCTATCTGTGAAATATCATTTATGGTCTCTTTGAGCACGTCCTTCACAATCTGATGTAAGGTGTGAGTATTATCATTATCCAGCCTTATAGATTCTTTCATAACTTTCTTATCCACCTCACGAAAGTATTTAGACTGCCTCTGCTTTACAATTTCAACCTCTCAAATAAAAAGCTGATTATTAAAGTTGGGCTTACTTATATGTGAAATGCCATAGTATTTTCTTTCCAGTAAATACTACTGGAAATAAAACTTTCTCATATGCTATTTTGAGATAAGATAATCCGTTATCTTTCTTAAAAAAGTCATTAACTTCGCCTCAGAGTTCGTTCATTACCTTTATAGATATTTTTACTATCTCCTTTCAGTACTTTTTCTTCAATATCTTTTCTAAAATATATTTCTCATCACACTTTCAGAAATTTTTTTCTAGACAAATAAGATATAATAAATTGGTATCTCGTATTTTACACTAAACCTTTTACTTCTGATAAGGTTAGTAATAAGCTTAATATTCTTCTGACCAGCTGATGTTAACCCTGCTACTAATGCTCATAAGAAGAAAGGAGACTCACTATTTTCAGCTTTACCATAAAACATATTTATATATATTTTTAAGTGAGTTGTTTTACATTTAGACAGGCGATATTGAAGCAAACTGAAGAGTATTCAAATTTTAAAGCATTTGTATCGTTCTCACCCCTTGCTTTACCAAACTAATCTCCTTTTCTAATTCTTCTTTTTTATCCTTTAATGAAGTAAGACAGCTTTTTAGTGAATTACGTCTAATAAGTAACTCCTCTAATACTTTTAGATAAAGACCTTTCATTTCAGCTTAGTTTTCATACTCTATAGACTATGCGAAAATATCATGACCATTGAATTTGAAATTAATTTCATGAAGCCTTTTATCACTCTCCTTTAGAGATTCGGTACACTCTCGAGATAAAATGATTTTATCAGGTGAGAGATTGTATATTATGATAAGACTTGAATACAATGATGCAAAGTCTAAGCCGATTATAGGTTATTTATTTTTGAGACCCTTTACCAGTAAAAAAACATAGACCTCAGGGTACTTTTCTGTTTCCGTTTATTCACATAGAATTGTGCTAGTTAAAATCCCTTTCTGCCACGCACTAGCACTTAAAAGATTTCGTACTTTCATTCCTACTGCAAAATAATGTAAATCGTATAATGATATAAAGGCTATGAATACTACCTTCCTATACTTGTTAATTGCATTACGCTTTACTATTAACTGCTGATAGCTAATAGCATCAATAATACAATATTCGGTTACTTCACGCATCTGCTCAGCTATTGTAATATTGATATCTTTTAATTCCTTTCATAATACTTAAACATATGATGAAAAGGTATATTCAGCTTGTTATCAAGTTTACACTTTTTTAGGTAATATGCTAAACTAGAGTTCCGAAAATAACTCGCATAAACTCGCATATTTAATTCGCATATTTGACTCGCATGATTATGCATAATTGTAAATTTTAGTTACACATAATAAATAAGTACTTTAAATTAAAGGTATGTAGGATAATTTTGACTTAAAACTTGACTCAACTCGACTCATTAGGAACACTATGCTAAACTACTCTTTTTAACCTTAGGATAGAATTTCATAAAACATGGTCAGACATCAATAGCTATGCATTCAGGGATTTTAAGATACTTCAAATGAAATCCCTATCATTGACCTTTATTACGCTATATTGATATTGCTATTTTGAAATTTTTTCAAGACTTAAAAGCTTTAATAACATTCGATTATATATCCATTTGAGAATTCCTAGCTTTTTCGCTTTTTCTACAATAAATCTCCAGTCATATTGTGAATCATTAAAACCTATTTATATATCTAGGACTAGTAGTTTTTAATATAAGGTAAAAGCTTTTAACAGATTTTCTTGATTTCTATATATAATTGTAGTCTAAAGTGAGTCTGACACAGTTTTAACATCTACGAGACAAATTTGCTTTAGTAGATTAGAGTCATCTTTCTAATGGACTGATATGCAAATCATAAATACGTTAGATTAATTACTCTATGCAGTAGGAAAGTTATCTAGTTTAAGCAAACTATATATTTCTATGTCTCATATGAGAACGAGAGTGAGATCCTGTAAAAGGATTGAGGAGAATAATGGATTATTATAATCATTTTCACTTATTGAATTGTAATTATTCACAGATACTTAAAAGAAATAAGTACCCCTCTAAATGTATTCGTATAAATAATTACTTAATACTGCCTAATGGTAATAATACTGGTAGTTTAAATCATCTGAGACTGTATACATTCTAATATCATAGACTGCTTTTAATGCATTATATCGGTCATAGTGATTCCATATTCTCATACAGATATATGGTTTCTTTTCTGCATAGTATCCTTGAAGTAGATAAGTATTAATAGTCTTGATCCTAAACTTTGATATACTATTAAGAATATTAGATAGTATTCTTACTAATTTGGTCTTAAATATTGTTACACCTAAAAATGATGTGCAAAAATGATCTATAAGGCTGAAAGAATGATCAGTTTCGTGTCATATTAAAAATGATTTGCAGTATTTTAACTAAATTAGATAATTAAATGATTTACACGTCTTATTTCCTAAATTTGATAGTCTAATTTTGTTATACAAATAGGCCTTATTACATCATATGATATTTATGACATTTATTGCATTTATTTCATTTTTATCATTTATTTTATTTACTTCATTTATATTATTTATTTATTATATTTATTTTATCTATTTTCTTTATTTTATTTATTTATCGTTATTAGTAAGCATTTTTATATAAATAGGAATGATTTATCGATGTAAAAAGAGAGAGAACCATCTTGTCTTAAATAATTCTTTTGATAAATAAACTGTTTAGTACAGACGTGCTGACAGAAACAGTACTAGTCTTTTATTTGTTAAATAATTATTTGCACGTATTTCATCTAGTTTATCGTAATTCTCTTTAATTTCTTATCTCGTATCTTTATTCTTACTCTTCTGTGTGAAGGAAACCTTCTGCTAAACTGTGATATCGTAGGTAATTTACCCACAATCTAAAAGAATTGGCGTAATACTTGGTGCCTTCTGCTAGAAACATTTAAACTCTTATATGGTTAATTTTGATCTATTAATACAAAGACAACAGTTTCATAGTCGATTGTACACTTTAAGGATAATTAACTTCGCATAATACTCTTTTGATTCTTCTTGCCCTATCTGTTACCCTGAATACTCTGTCGCGAGTACCCCTTAATTCATTAACTTTTGGTACTAGTTCTCTACTGAATACCCTGTGTCGACCTTTACTTCAAATACTAAAAAACAGTTAGAACGGTTAATAAATAGCATACAAACTGATTCTATTTTAGGACGAATTGAAATCCTAATTCTTAGCATTAGATACACACAAAACTCAGGTTCTTACATTGCCTTTTGACAGGATATATACAACGCATTAGTCTTAACCAATGGTTTTCAGTATGATCCATTTGAAGTTTTATATCAAATAAGCGAAACAGCTCAATCTATGAATACTCAAACAACCACTTCTTTATCTAATACACCATTTGTTTCAACTCGTTCTAATACACCTGACCCACTGGACGGAGAAGATTTCAACCTCGATTTATTATTTCAAATTCAAGTTAACATGGTCAATCAACAAGACATCCAAAACCTTACCGTAGCAGTTCAAGGATTGACTGGATTGTTCGCTTCACAAGGACAACCAGCAGCAAACAACAGAGTTTTTCAACTAATCAATAACTTGCAAGCCAATGCTCAAGTGATAAATGGTAATCCTCAACGAAGAGAGACTTATGTTGTTGACTTGCCCTATTTTTATGGAGGCAACCAAGATCCTATCGGATGGCTTGAGGAGTTTACATGTGCCTGCAATGCAAATGGCATTAATGACAATAGGAAAATTGAAGTTGTTCTAGCATACTTAAAAAATTCAGCCTCTACTTGGTGGACTGCTAACTAAGCATTGAATAATGGAAATGTCAACCGTATTACTACATGGACAGGAAATAATAATAATACCGACTTTATCCAAAACTTTCCTGCTACTTTCAGGTCCCAAACACTAATGGAAATCTGGACAACTGAATTGGAAAGGCGTCGACAACAACCTGGTGAGTCTGTGGATGACTATGTATGTGCTTTATTGGAATTATATCGAAGAGTAAAAACACAAGCCTTCTAATATCCTAATGCAATAAAAGCTAGAAGACTTGTTAGTGGATTATTACCTGAATTATATTTGTTAGTGAAACCTTTCAATGATCAAACTTGGAATGATGCATTCAATTGAGCTAAACAATACGAACTCACATACAAAGATATTAACACAGTAGAAGCATATATGAACAAATATGCTAATCCATCAGGAAGCCAGAACAACTTAATGCTTTGAATGCAGCCATTGCCAACTTGTCTCAACAAATATAACAAATGAATATTGGAGAAAGAAAATACAATTCTGGATATCATCAAAATAATTATCAGCAATAGAATAATCAGCAAAATAATAATCAACAAAGTCAACCTCCACGAAATAATCAATCAGGACCCATCGTATACTTTGACTGCGAACAGCCTGGACATATTAGACGAAATTGTCCTACAAGAATAGTAAATAATTTCAGCAATCCAAATAATAACGTAGCCGTTAATAATTCACCAGTGCAAAATAATGTGAATCCAGTAAATACAGCTATAGCTAATTTAGCCAATAATATTCCTGCAAATAATAATATTAATCAAAATAATAATACGATGAATGTTCACCAAGCTATGCAATTACTAACTTAGTTGTTAGAACAAGAAAACAACAATGATCAAAATCAACATTTAAACTAAATGATATACCTCTCGAGGGTGAAGGTACGAAACCATTTGAAAGTCCCTCAAATCTTTCTATCTTTGAAATATATGCTAATAAGAGAA
>CAJVPP010002127.1:0-16226 GCA_910592005.1 Funneliformis mosseae
TAGCTAAAATTATGTATACATAATATTTACATATTTGATAACAAATCTGTAAAATTTAAAGTAATTTCAATCACTAGCTTTTTATATTACATTTTTTGTAATTCTGATTATTTTTTTTGAAAACTGTAAATATTAGTTAAAACCTGTTTTTCGATCTCACTATTAACACATCTTTAAATAAATTCTAAAACTTATAAAAGTAAGTATTAATTGGTTTTTTTTTTAAAAAAAAAAATCTCACCCTTTCTTCCTTTCATAAGTACTTACTTTTAATTTTAAGGCTTGAAAAAACTTTAAAACCTATAAATATTATGTATTGGTTTTTTTTTTATTTTATAAAAAAATCTAACACATCCTTTTCTCTCTTCATAAGAACTATAAGATTTGAAAAACTCTAAATTAGATCTATAAGGTAAGTTAATATTAATTTTTTTTAATTAAAAAATAAATTTTTCTTAAATTTTTTCATTAGATCTTATTTTATTTGAAAGTTTAAAGATTTGGGATCTAATTTACAAAAAAAATAGAATATTAATAAATGTTTTGTGTAGCAAAAAAAACTCAACTGTTTTTATAATATTAAAATATAAGAGGTTGATAACATTAGGTAAAAACACATAATGAAAAACTAATAAATAAATTAGTAAAAATATGATGTAATCTAAATTATATAATAAATTAAGAAATATTTTATTTATCATTTAGAATTATAAAACTTTTACTTATAAAATAAAAAATTGAATATTTCTTCTAATTAAATTAGTAAATTAAATAAAAAAATTTATATACATAATAATTATAAAGAAATATATTGTATAATAATAATCTGATATAAAATTTTATGATCAGTAGCATATAAAATCATTTTATAGAGTCTATTAATTAGATTAGAAGTTGATTCAATAGAAAAAGTGAAAATTTTCTTTTTTATCTATTATTATTTTATTATCATTTATCATCATTTTTATTATTATCTATCACAATAATTATTATTATTTATTTTTTAATTATTATTATCAGAAATGATTTTATTCAGCTTTATTTTTAATACAAAGTCTTTTTTATTATTTTATTTTGAACATTTTAAAATATTAAAAAAAATGGAAAGTATCATAAAATTTATATTTTTTTATCTAAAACAAATACATAAACTTTTTTGTATGTAACAAAAAAGTTTTTTTAAATAATATATCTATATCATATACAGTTTTAACCTATAATTATATATTGCATTAGGATTATCTTATTATATATGTACTGTTAACATGCAAACTTTTCAGGTTGCAACTGTTAAACTTGGTGTCAGAGAGTTGACTCTTTTATAGTTTACATATAAGGCTAATCAGTTTTATGCTAAGTTACGGTTGTTTTGCTAACAGTTTATCAGGTTGAATTAAAGTTATTAAACATGAGCAGCTTTAAATATGAATCAAGAGTTATCACAGTAATTTGCAGAGAGTTTTATGTAAGAAATAAGAAATACTTTATTGAAAATAGAAAGAAAAACTAACAATATAAGATAAAAATAAAAATAGATAAGAAAAAGAATTATATGAAGAGAAGAGTAGCATTACGTTTTCTTTTACAAAGGGAGATTTCTATACAGCCATTAGTCTATCTTTTCTAGCTTACAAAAGATATCTATTTTACTACATATATTGACATATCTAATATATTAATTATATTAACTATATCTAACATATTAACTATATTAAACATATCTAATATGTTAAACATATTAAATATATCAAATATGTTAAACATGTTTGATATGGTTGACATTATTGATATTTTGTACTTCACCACACATTTGTAAATCTATGATCATTGAGATTATCACTTGGTCATAGTACTGCTAATTGTCTTATTTGTGATAAAATGCTTAAACAGAATTTATATAAATAAAGTGAAAGTATTAGATATTTTAAAAATTAAAAATATTAAAAAACCAAAAAATATTACCTTAATTTAAGAATTAACAATTGATATTCCTAATTTCAAAATTATGAAAGAAAATAAAAATGATAATACAAATAGTTTTTTTAATTTATATTATTTATATTGCAAAATAACAAAAGCTGAAAGTCAAAATAAAGTTTTAAATCAAGAAGTAATTAAATGTTATTTCTTGTTTAATAAAGTTATATTAGAAAAAATTAGATATTACAAAAAATTTTATGTAAAATATATAGCATAACAAAAAGTTAATAAATTATAATAACAATTTTCAGATATTTCATAGGATAATCTTAGAAAAACAAAAGAAAAAGCTGAAAAGATTTATAAGCTTTTTAGTAAAATTGAAGAAAAAAAATTCACATATGTATGATCAATTTCTGCATAAGATATTTTAAAATTAAATTTTAATAATATTCAAGATATTATCAAAGAAATTTTAATTAAAAATAAAGATATTATTTCATAATCATCTAATGAAACTGTGAATTTAATTCACAATCCTAATCACATAATATTTTTTTATAATAATGAAATAATTAGATATAAATTTTTTATAAATTTTAAATTTTATATTTTAAATTTAAATTTATATAATAAAATAAAAGTTTTTTGATAATGTTTAAATGAGAATAAAATCAATTTATTAAGTAGAAAATTGTAAAAAAAAAATGTAAAAAAAATTAAACTAATTATTTAAACTAATTCTTCAGGATTTCACTTTTTATCATTTCACTCTTATATATATATATTAGTAATAGTTAAAAGTATAGTATTATCTATATATATTCATAATTCTAAAGATTTTAAATTTTTAATATCTAATCTTTCATTAATATTTTGCAATGACAATTCTTTTTCTAATTCATTTAAAATTAATTCTTTATTATTCTTATATTTATTTTGTAAATCTCCTTTTTTATAAATAATATCTAACATTTATTAAATATTAATTATTTGATAAAACATAATTTAAATTTTTTTTATTATTAAAAATTAAAGATTAGATGATATTTTTTGCCATAGATTCTAATGTTTATGTATTTAATTTTGTTCTTTATTTTTTAAAAAACTATCTAATTGAAGAGAATAAACATTTATAGCTTGTTGAATGTGATGTAATAGAAAAATTAGTTTTGCTAATCTACATAATAAAAAACATTCATTAATAATAAAATTTTACTATAAGTATAGTATATCTTGATTAAGTATATAAGATAAATTATAATAATCATCTTGATTAAAATAATTGAATTTGTGTATACAATTCTTGATCAGAGGATTTTTGTAATCGAAATTTTTTCAAATTTTTAATGCAATTTTTGTAAATATTCAAATATATATTATAAATGCATGTCCTATAATTAATTTTAAAATTGTTATTTTGTAATTTCTATAATAAAAATAAATAAAAAAATTTAATTATCTCAGTATTATGGATAAAGAAAAAACTAAAAAATAAATATTATCATCAAATTTTAGATATCTAAAAAATATAAATTAAATATTAGATAATAATAAATTTAAAAATAATATTAAATAATAATTATATAATTATACCTTTTATTAAATGTAAGCAATTTTTAACGTTCAATAATCAATCATTAACATTATTTTAAAATATGCTATTATTCTAAGTAGTTGCAAATAGTAATCTACTAAAGTATTTTTACCTTCTAATACTAATATAGTATCTTTAATTGATTAAAAAATTTCTGATAAATTTCTAATGTTATTAAAAAATATCCTGTTTTCTTAATATTAATATAATAAAATTATTATAATTTCATTTTCATAATAATTTAAATTAAGTAAAGAGTTTAAAAATTCAAATTATTTTTATTTATTTATTTAAATATATATTATTATGAAAACAAATATTAAAAAATATAAAATATTTATATTATAAAGCTTTTTTTAATTTTTCACAGAAGTAACAATTCATAAATTATTATTTAATGAATTTTAACATATGTTTTTAAATTTTCTCCATTAATACCTTTTAAATTAATATTTCCCTTTAACTATAATTCAACAATATATGAATTTTTAAAAAATTTTGTCAAAATATTATAACATTTTATAAGATATTCAACTTGTTTTATTTTAACAATATCTAAACTTATTAAATTAATATAATGTATAATACATTTAATATTAATTGTATTTGAATATTTCTAAACTACTATTTGTCTGACAGCTACTATAATTTTTACAAATTTATTTATACCAATTTGTTTAATTATATTAAAAATAATATTAAATAAATTTTATGCATTATGATATATATTTGAAATATCTTTTAATTGTAAAAAATATTTTTTCTTGAAGGATTAAAAGAAGAAAAGTTCAAATACTATTACTGTGAGAATCATTTTATTCATCTAAAGCTAATATATATAAAATAAAAAAATACTTAATTAATATTTTAGTTCAAATCATTAATTAAAATTAATGTAATAATTATATAATTCTTATCAACAGTAAATTTTTTTTTATTTAATTTATTTTCTATTCTTATATTTATTCTAGCTAATTCTACTTATAATAAAAATTTACCTAATACACAATATAAAGATATATTATATGCTAGTATAATATTTTAATTAGATTAAAAAACTATGAGTTTTAATAGTATTAAATGGAATATTAGAGATTATAAATACCTTAGTAATAATATAATTAATTTTATGAATTTTTCCTTTTTCTAATTTTTGATTTAAAAAAATTAAACATTGCTATTTGTTTGTATTTTTTAATAGGAGATTTATCTGATTTATTTAAGATATATTCATCTTCAATATTATACTTTTTTTTATCTTTTTTACAGTACTTGCATAATATAATCCAAATTCTTTATAATATATTTTACAATAATTAGCTAAATGTATTCGAATAATGTAATGATAAGGTTTTCTATAT
This sequence comes from Funneliformis mosseae, assembly GCA_910592005.1. NCBI lineage: Eukaryota > Fungi > Glomeromycota > Glomeromycetes > Glomerales > Glomeraceae > Funneliformis > Funneliformis mosseae. The sequence continues at coordinate 4,879 of CAJVPP010002127.1, forward strand.
TTCCAATATAATTCACAATTATTACAAATTACTAAATAATATTCTTTGATTGTTTAAAACCTTTACATATGATTCTAAATTTTTGAAAAATGGTTATTTATTTCTTTTAAAATTATAAATTATATCAGAGTTTGCTGATATTTTAAAAGATATTATTGATATTATAATATTATAACTATTAAAGAAAGTTAAAAGTAAACTAATATGTATATAAACTAAAAAAGCTAAAATAAAAAAAAGTTTAAGAAAGCTAGAAGAAATTAAAGAAAACCAAAAAAAATCAAAAAAAGGTTTTAAAAAAAGCAAAATAATTTTGTAAAATAATTTAAAAGTAAATTTGTAAAAATATTAGTAAATTTACATAAAGATTTATAATATATTATAAAATCAAATCTATATTTACTTTTAAAAATTTTACTTAAGCATGTTTTTTTCTTAAAGAATTTAAACATTTTTTTTCTTAAAAATTATAAAAAAAAAATGTTTGTTTAAATGCTATTTATTAGAAAATATTTATATTATTTGTTATACTACTAAGTATTATTAATATTATTATATGAATTATTAAGCTACCAAAAATCTTGATTAACATTATAGTATTATACAAATAATTATTATATTATAAATTTGTATTACAATTAAATAAATTATATAATTACTTCATAATATAATAACAATACAATAAATAATTAACATATTTCAGAATAATTATTATATTGCTAAAATATTATAAATTTGTATTATAACTATATTTATAAATTCTGTAATATTACAGATTTTAAAAATAGTAACAGATCTATTTTTAGTTAAAATATAAACTTCTTTATTGAGTTTTAATTAAAGTAGTTCTTTTTTATTTAGATTATTATTAAAAAGTATTATTTTATATTCTTTATAGTTTTCATATTTATATAATTTTAGATAAAAAAAAATTAATTAATAAAATGATATGTAACCTTAAATACATTTTTATAATGACTATTTTTATATTGATAATATTATTATATTAAGCTTAATTTTAATTTTATAAAATTAATTTATTAAAATTTTATATTAATATTATTATATACTATTAACACTTATTATAACTAGGAAACGGCGAGAGCTGTTGTGAAGTTCAGAATGTGAAAAGTGCAGGGATATGGTGGAGATGTAGAGAAAATATTCTGGGAATATTCACTTCAGGTCATTGCAGTGACCAGTTACCAAGATCGTAGGTGTACACAGCGGAGGAGTTGAAGCTAAACAAGCCAACTCAAAAGTGGCAAAGGTCTTGAAGCACAATTACTGTTGGCAAAAAGTACATATATCATGTTAACAGCAAACATATAGATGGAAGGTGGATTGGTAAATAGCTCAATGGGAATCATACAAGACATCATATTCAAAGAACGGAGGCTACCTTCTCTTTCAGTAGCAGTATTCGTCACATTCATAAAGTATGAAAGACCCACAATCACCAACCTAGAAGATGTCAAAGTTGTATCTATCGTGTCTATTAAAAGGTTATAGAAAGATAAGAATAGGATGCAGTGTTCACATCTGCAGGTTTCCTTACGTTTTGCCTAGGCAATTACTATGCATAAGAGCCAAAAACTAATATTAGAAAAGACCAAAATCAATCTTGAAAGCAAAGAGTTCGCGGTAGGACTTTCTTTCATCGCAATATCATATGTCTATTCATTAAATAATATCTCTTTCAAATAGTTCACATTCGAAAGATTACTTCATATAAAGAACTTGCAAAGGTTACAAGAAAGGAAGCTCGAAGAAGGATGACTAGTTTTATTAATACTAGAAGAAGACACAATTTAACATAACAGTACAAAGCGTTAAAAAAATAGGAACAAAGCGTTAAATATTATTTTAATTCACATTTCTCAAAAAAATGGCAATACAAATAAAAAAAAAAATATAAAGCCGAAAAATTTTTTTTTAATGCAAAAAGCTTTAAATAAATTTGATAAGATTTGGGAAATGATTACGAGCAACACTGACAAATACAGTAATTGAATGTCATCATCTCATAGGTCAAGCAGATAGACAGAATGACATTTTGTATCACTGAGCCTAAACCATAATAGTCCTTCACTACGCTTTGGACTAATGAATTATCTATCTAAGCTGATCAAACCTTTATTATAAGAAAATTTATTATTATTATAACTAGGTAACAGTTTCGAAAACTATTGTTAAGTTCAGAGCAAATATCATTATAATTAGTCACGTATAATTAGTCTAATAGAAATTAGAAATAATGATCATTTTAAGCTGGTTTAAACACAAAAATTTAATAAGAATTAATAAAAATTATTAATAATAAATTTAATTATTTTCTTAATTAATAATAATTTATATTATGTATATTTTTTATAGTTTTTTGAATAAAATATAAAAATAAACTAATAAAAATTAAATTTATTTTTTTATTAATTTCATTTGATTACAATTATCAGATAATTAACATATTATTTATATGAAGTATTAATGTATTTTGATTTGAAGATCGTCTATAAGCGAAGTTTGTAATTAAATAATAAGATTTTGAGTTAATCTATAAATTAGCATATATAATAAAGTTAATATTAACAATAAAACAAGAGTTTGTACTTATAAAATGAATAATCAAACTATAAATCCTAAGATATTTAGAAAGAAACATAGCAAAAAAAATGAGACTACTGAATAACGTAAAGCACGTCTTGCATGTGATCGTAAATCTAAATGACAGAAATGAGTAAAATAAACAGAAGAAAACTGTGAAGTGTGACTTATAAGTGATATGAATGAAAAAAGCAAAAAGATCAACAGAAAATGCTGAAGAACGTCAGAATCAAATCTCTCATGAAAATGAATATAAACGAGAACTACGCGTTCAGAATAAAATAGATCAAAGATTAATAAAATCTCTTAGTGACAATAAAACTTCTCAAGAAATAACTCAAAGAAATAAATATAATTCTAACTTACAGTCTACACTATTATCGGCTAACACAATCAACAAGGAAGAACAAATTTTGTTACAGAAATTCTGCAACAAAATGGATAATATTCAATATAATACCTATTCTGTATGTAATGAACGAATTCTGTCAATAGTACTTGTTAAAGAAATATGCTGACATTGCTACATAGAAAAGTTATCACTAAAGAAATTTTCAGTAGAAAATAATATAGATCCAGGAGAAAATGCCTGAAGAACTCAAAAGATTTTCAGAAATTGTAGAAATGCTTATTGCACAAGTTTTCATAATAATAATAGTATATCAGCTTTGAGAAGGACAAAATGGATATAGAGGAAATGTCATAATCTTTTCTCAAGATATTCAAGGATTTACAAATCGGCTTTCACAATAGCCATTTTCATTAAATATAATTGTAATACGATGAAAATCAGCAAATAATCCAACAGCTTTTAGGGATTTCAATGTACGTCAATCTAGAGAAGCTAGTGCATTATTATAGCTCAAACAAAATAATAAGTTTTATAATGACATAATCATTGACAATGAAATTTTCCTTTCATTACCTCAAAATGGATCTATTGCTCATTTACTTCCTCAAATTTAAGATGATCAAATTCTAGATGAAAGATTAGCTGATAATGAAAATGATGAAGAAGTAATAACAAGTTCATTTGTACCTTTACTTCCAATATGAATCGAGAGAATGATGCAATAAATAATATACTTAATCATATGCAAAGTAATAATGATCTATTATTATGGCCAAAAATCAAAAGAATTCCTATAAACGAATTTTAAACACCTGGTTATATAGTAAAAGTATTTTCAGCACTTTATCCACATGATCAAGCCAATCTTAGATCAGAATGAACTAGAGAAGTTAAGTCTGCAGAGTATTTTAAACACCTTATATGGTATAAAGATGGAAGGTTTGTTAGACATATACGCTGGAGATATTTTGCTTTAAATTCATCAATGAGATAGTGAGCTTTGCAAGAAGAGGCAATATTTGTTAAACAAAATCTAAATGATAATTAGATAGATGTCACAGATATACAAGAAATGATTTCTAATAGTAATAAACAATTAGCAGATAAGATAATGAGATATGGAGAAGGCTTACATAGTTCACAGCAGTTTTGGATGGTCAGACAGTATAAATTATCTGATGTGATTAAACAAATAGGCCATCAAGGATTTATTGTTTTTTACTTTTAGTGCAGCTGATCTACACTGGCCCAAGCTGCATAAACTAATGCCTAAAGATGGATATTCTGATGAGAAGCCAATTTTAACAAAAAAGTATTAACAAAATCTTATTGAGAATCCACATATAGCAACTTAGTTCTTTAATAAACAGTTTGAGGAATTCTTTAAGAATATGTTGAAATATCATTAGGATCTAGAATATTGGTAATATAGGTTCAAGTAGTAGTATTATGGAAGCGTACATATATATAGTATAGGAAAAAGACAAAATGCTTCCATAATTGATTGAAATCAAATGAATGAAAATGGAAATTTGATGAGCAATAGTATTTAATACATTGATTTAATTGTTATAATAATTAATCCAAACATTTTTACATCTATATCCAAAAGACATCCTTGTCAAAAAAGTAGCAATGAAATTGTCGATAATACTCAAGATTATATTGAATTAATTAACAAACTACAATAGTATACGCATTATAGTATATCATATTATCTTCAAATTAAACAAAATAATCAAATATCATACAGATTCAGATATCTAAAAGAAAATAATGATCATATCTTTATATGCAATGATAATTATGGTCAGCCTGAGCTAGTAACAGCTAGAAATGATCTATATATTAATTCACACAATTAACTTTAATTGCAAGGTTAGCGAGCTAATGTTAACCTAAAGCCAGTTCTTAGCATTTACGTAGCTTTGCAGTATATATCAAAATACACAAGCAAAGCAGAACCTCTATCAGCAATATTTTCAGAAATATTTTATCAGATACTTAATGAGTCCATCCTAATGATTTATCACTTGTACTTATACAAAAACTTCTGCTTAATAGTGTTTCTGAACGAGATATTTCAGCTCAAGAAACTTGTCATCTTCTTCTCAGCATACCTCTCTACAATTCTAGCTGTATATTTATTTCTTTAAATCTTAATGAGGAAGTACCAAAGTGAATTTGTGATACAGGAAGTGAACCTAATATAGAATAATTTACCGCAATCAATGATTCAGAATGTACAAATCAATCATCATTAAAAAGATACTGGAATTGACCTGAAAATTTTGAAGATTTCTCATTATTTAAGTTATATCTGACACATAAATGTGTGAATAGTTTTAAGAAAAGATGTAAAAATGAAAATATTGTATACATATAGCCTCAACTATCAGGACTTTGTAACAGAAACCAATGGGAAGAGTTTTGTAAAATTAAGGTTCTTTTATATATCCCGCATAGAAGTATCATACAACTCAATGAAAATAACTTACTATGGTCAAGTATTTACAATCAACATATCAATACAATCAATAACAATGCTATTGACTTGCTTAAGATGCAGTGAATAACGAAGAGAAATCAAGTGATGATGAAAGTCAAAATGAACAGCTTGAAGATGAAGAACAAGAGGAATTTCGATATGACTGGATGTATTTTGTTGAAATAGGACCAAATTCAAATATAGAGTTTACATCTGATATAGGTACTAGAGATATAGATCAGAATTACGATTGGATTAATAGCCTAAAACAATATATTCCATTATTGATCTAGCAAATATTAGTGATTTTATGAATCAAGTATTAAATTACTTGAGAAACAATGTTAGAAAAGAAGAAACTGAATTAATAGAGTATCAAAATTTAAACAAAAATCAAAAACAGGTTTTTGATCGAATAGAAATACATTACAATAATATACTCACATGTAATCAGGTTGAACTGTTAAGAATATTAGTTATAGAAACTGCAGGTACAGGTAAATCATATCTCATTAAGGTAATACAAAAGTGTCTTTATAGTATAATAGGTATAGAATCGAAAAGTTCAGTATTTGTGATTGCACCTACTGGAGTCATTGTATTTAATATCAACGGATTAATAATACATTCAATACTATCTATCTCATTTATCAGTGATAATAATGTTGACTTAAACAGCAATAGAATAAAGCAATTACAAGAAAGTTAAAAGATGTCACTTACTTTATTATTGATGAGAAAATTATGGTAGGTCAACGAATGCTTGGATTGATGCACAGTTAAGATAAGCATTTCCTAATAATAGGAATAAACCTTTCGGCAGAAGATCTATTATAATGTTTGATGATTTTAGGCAGCTTCTGCCAGTGCTCGACTTTCTAATATATGTAATAAATGCATCATATAATACAATATCAAACAATGGAATAGCATCATATAAACACTTTTAAGAAGTGTACAAACTTAATATTGTTCAATGGCATTCAGGAGATTCTAAAGAACAATAGAGCTTTAAAGAAATACTTTTATAGTTAAAGAAAGAAAATTGCAGCCTAAATGATTGGAAAGTACTAACTATGAGATTTGAAGAAAATTTAAATAAAAATGAGCGGGATTGATTCTCAGAAGCTGTATTCATACAAACAAGATGAATTGATGTTGATAAAATCAACAATGAAATACTCAGATCTTTGAACTAACCAATAGCCAAAATAATTGCGATATATACAGGTGGATGGGATGCTAAAAAAGCTGACTCTAATGTGGTAAAGGGTCTTGAAGCCCAATTGTTACTGGCAAAAGATACAAGAGTTATGCTAATGGCAAATTTATGGACTGAAGGGGGATTAGTTAATGGATCAATGAGAATCGTAAAAGATATTATATATGAGAAACATGAATCATCTTCACTCTCTGTAGCAGTATTTGATAAATTCGAGACATATAATAGACCTACAATACAAGCTTAGAAGGGGATGAAGTTGTTCTAATAGTACCTATCAAATGTAGTTAAGAAGGTAAAAGTAGGTTGTGTTCTCAGATTCAAATGCCAATATGTCTCGCGTAGGCAATCACAATGCATAAGAATCAGGAACTGACATTAGAAAAGGCTAAAATAAATCTTAGAAACAAAGAGTTTGCTATTGGTCTTTCATTTGTTACGTTATCACGAATGTATTCACTCAATGATATTTACTTCAAGGAGTTTAGTTATGAAAGACTTGAACGTATTAAGAGCTGCAAAAGACTATAAGAAAGGATAAAAGAAGAAAAGCAGTTAGTTTTATGATAGCGAAATAGCACAGAAATGAAATATTAGCGTTTTTTTATTTTCATTTCTTGAAAAGGCAATTTTTTTATTTATTGTTTTATTTCTTGTTCTTTCTCGTGAAGGAAAATTTTTATTTTTTTTCAAAATAAAAAATAAAATTGACAATGCGAAATTCTTTTTTATTGATCGTGTAACTTAATTTTTTTTGGGTAGATAGAAAACTGGTATAGTATGATTCACTAGACCAGTACAGTACAATTATGCTGATCAGTATTTTTTGCGAATTTGAATTGTATCGTACTGTACCAGTAGTATATATAGAGCTTTTATTATAGGACCAATATGGTACAGTATGGTATGACCCTTCATAATAGACATTGATAACACAGTGAATTTATTATAAAGTTTGTAATATTTTAAAATTAAAAATTTTAACCGATTATTGATTATATTCCTTTTTATTTTAATAAAAAAAATAATAATAATATAATCATTTTTTATTGAAAAACAAATGCATCATAATAAAATAAATTATTGTTTTGTAATTAAATTATTTTAATTTTTATGTAGTAACGCTTTTCTTTTTAATTTAATTTAATTAAAGTTATTTTGACAAACATACTGTTGAACTTTATGTCAGAAATATAAATTTTAAGATTTTAATAATAATGCAGTATAAACCAGAATGAATTTTCTAAATTCATACTGTACCGTACTGGTTCTATAATAATACTTTATATATAGGACCAGTATAGTACAGTATGATTCAAATTTCTTGTGAAAAAATACTAATCTGCATAATCGTACTGTACTGGTCTGGCAAATCATACTGTATCAGTTTTTTATATACTCATTTTTTTTATCGTGCAACAATTATGCAACTATAGGAACTAATTATGTATCGACTCATACTTTGAGCAGGCAGACAGACGGATATTTTGTGTTACTACAATCTAAATATATATAGTCCTTCGCTTTGTTCTAGACTAATTACTTATTTTTTTAATATGCAAAAGAAAATTTTTTTCTGAGGATACTCAGATTCCTATAAAATTAATTTTTACCATACTTAATGAAAGATACTAAATTTTCTGCGTCACTTTTCGATATTGAATATGAGTCATAAGAATCAGATCCCCCCTTAGGCTTTTTTTTTTAATCGTTTTTAAATTTTTACTTCATTTATTTACTTTATTTATTTTATTTATTACTATTTATTTATTTTCATCCTAATTAAAACAAAAGATAGATTATATAAATATCACTTATAAAAGTGAATCAGAATTTTATTTCAAGATGTATTAATATATAAATTAACCCAATCATTGACTCTGATACGAAATAACGAGTTATAACTAGTTATTAAATATAATTAAAAGATTATTATATTTGTATTTGCTATTATATTTACCTTCATCATTGAAAACTGATTCTATATTCGAATTTGATAAAATTTAATATTTAACAAGAAAATTGAGTATAATTAACGAATTAGAGTGTGGTAAATAATATATATATTATTTTTTAATAAGGAAGTTTTTTTAGAATCCGAAACTGGCTCTAATGTAATTCATGAAAAAAAGTAAGATTTTATAATATCATTAGGGTGTTACACCGATTAATTAATCAAACTATATCTGCTAACTATAAAAATTTATATATTGGAGATTTTTATAGTTACATAACAATCAAATTAAGTTTGGATACCTTTCTATCATTAGTAATTGAAGGATATTTTGATAGATTAATAGCAATTCATCATCATTCATCTGTGCAAGTTCTTTGTTTATTTCAAGAATTAATATTTTTTCTGTTAGGTAGATCTTCGCATATTTACAGAAATTTGTTTTGCTTTGCGCAATTTAATTTTTCTTTTAGAAACCTTTAATATTCTGTCTATTATAATAATATATGCTAATTAGTACACTTCAAAATGATACACTGCATTATTAAAATGTCAATTTACCTTCAAATTTTCACAGCAAGAATATATATAGTTTAAGAACAATGTTACGTTAAGATATCTCATTTTGTAAAAAAAAATTTCAAGTTTTGACATCAAGAATCAAAATTTTTTGTAAATATTGATTTTTAAGAAGGAATATCCAACCCATTTTTAAAAATAAATGTAGTTACTTTGCAACAGTTCTTAAGAATAGTTCCCAACCAAAAAAAAGAATAAATATAAGCTCAATATTGGTGGGAATCTTTTAGGAGTTTGAGTTTATTTTAATAGTAAACGATTATAAAAAGGATTCGAATTTATTTTAAAGTTTTGTGTAATATAAATTTTGATTATAGTAAAGCTAATTAAGTATCTGATATAGCTTTGATTAATTAGTTGGTGTGACACTTCAGAATATCATCCAACCGTCAAATTAACTCATTGTAGCTTACTTTTCTTATTTGGTGAAATATTCTTTAGTTTCTTTATTACATTCTTACCTTTATAATTACTGTTAGACATTGTTATAATTTATAATAAAAAAAGATTTTTTTTAAAAAAAAATTATTACAACCAAATTATCTTGTTCAAGTTATGTAGATCTTACCGTATTTGAGCCACAGTAAATAATTGACAATTCATTGGTAATTAATAAAAATAACAAATGGTGATAATTGAATCGGAAAAATTTTTTTGTTTATTTTCAAATTTTCTTTAAAAATAATTATCATCGCAATATGAAGATAAAAATTACGAGCATATTTTTGGAATAGGGAAACTACGATGATCATCATCTTTGATTTTAATTTTTATATTTTTTTAAAAAGTCTTTAAATAATAGATATTTTGTGCATTGTAATGCAGTCCCGACTAATTACATCTTTAGTTGTCTGATGAGTGTTTCCCTTGATACTTTTGGTGAGGGTGTATATTGTACAACGATAACCGATCTTACTGTAGGATAATTTTGCTTCATATATAGTTACTTGAAAATATAATTTTTTAGGCGATAATTTCAGTTGCATTCCGCATAAGTGTTTTTTTTTTTATCATTCATTTATTAAATTTTACTGCTTCAGTACTTGTTGATAGAAAACAAAATGCAAATCAATCATAATTACCAAATCCGCTAGAATATTTACTTTGCCTCTGCGACAAGATTGGAGTTATTTTCAGAAACTAAATTAAAACTGGTTTGGTTTTTGTTAGTTGAAACTCTTTTAAAAATAAATTTTTGTTTTTGTTTTTTCTTTCTTAATCAAGTAAAATTTTTTTCGCTCACTTGTTTCAAAATTTTTTTGAGTTTCGACTTAGAAGATGTTTTATTAAGGTCTGGATACATAAAAACAATATAATTCTTTAATAGAATCAAAATCTATGAAAAATATTATAATGATCTAAACAATTTTAGACTGAGTGAATGTGTAGAAATGAAGACATCCTTCAAATGCAATTATATTTGGAAATTGTATTTAGTAAGGATTTTTTTTTTAAAAAAAGAAGGGATACATTTCTTCTTTGAATTATACATTCAATTACGATTCATATAAATTTTCAAACTCGTGGAAAAGTTAAATAAATTTATGTCATTGAAAATAACAATTTATATTTTTAAAAAAGAGACATCACGAGAAAATTAATGTTACACAGCTTGTATCTCGCCACTTAACCACCTCATTAGAATTGAAAATTCCGAATTAAATTTAGCTCTAGCTGGAATTGGATACTGACTTCCAACACAAATATACTTTGTAACAGGATCAAAACCATCACTATCGAAATGCATAATAGATTTATGCTTTTTTTGGTGTAATTTTTCCCATACTTATTGCTAAGTAACATTTCATTATAACTCCGGATAAAACTTTCGATTCTCGACCTTTGTAAATATTAATCGAGTACCAGATAATATCTTTTAAAATCCGTGAAATAAAACTGATCAAAAAAATTCTTATTCTGCACAACGTTAAAAAAAGCAGGTAAAAAATATCTTGATGTTTAATTTAAATTAATAATTACAGACCCCCGCCAAAAGTCTCTGAACACCATTTTTTAGGTGCGATTTCATACGGATAACGTCATGTGACTTTATAATACTGCGGTCATATGATGTTCCGGACTTTGTTTACATAAGTCAAACCTAATAAATGCGCGTTTGGTTTGTTTATTTTGACTTTAAATCAAAATA
>CAJVPP010002128.1:0-16217 GCA_910592005.1 Funneliformis mosseae
AGTAATTTATCCAAGCTACAAAAAAAAAAAAAATTTAAAATGATATTAATTAAATTTAATAAAAAATTAAATCCCAACCTTTTATTACAAACAAAATCACTAATTAATATTAAAAATAAATAAATAATAAATTAAAAAAATAAACAAACGAAAAATTAAATTAAAGCGACTTACTGCTATAGTCACTAATCGCTAATTCCACAATTTCTAACTGAATCTGAAATATAGAAATTTAAAAATTAATAATTATAATTTACATATATTGACACTTCCCCTTTCATTTCACCCTACCACCTCACCACTCCACTATCTCCCACTTATCCCACTACCTTCACTGCCTCCCACTTATCCCACTGCCTCTACTGCCTCCCACTTATCCCACAGCCTCTACTGCCCCCCACTGCTCCAATTCCCCCCACCACACTACTCACTTAATTAAATACAAATCCTAAAATAAATTAAAAGTATATTAACAAATGACAAAAAAAGAGAAAAAAAAATACATTTACTTATCGCAGCTAAAGTTAGTAAACTTGCTTTCTTCAGTTCTAAAGAAAGAAGTTTACAATAGTATATCAGCAAAAAAGATTATTAATTTATTAATTGATAATCAATTTAAGATCTGAATTCAGATCTGAATCTGAATCCAAATCTGACGAATCAGATCTGAATCTGAATCTGAATCTGACGGATCAGATCCAATTCGAATTCGAATTCGAATTAGATCTGAATCTGATAGATCCGATTTGAATCTGATCTGTCAGATTCAGATTGGATTTGGATCGATTCGAATCTATGCAGAATACTAGTTATCACAGGAGTTAAAATGAGAACCCTTTTTCAAGAAATTTTAAAAATAATAGGCAACACTTGACAGATTTTAGTGAATAGATTTGACTAGTTCAAAGAGGAGAAAAATCCACAATAAAAATTGACTATTTCAGAAGCTAAAAATGAAAACCCTGTAGAATAGCTTATATATTTGGAAGAGCTATACATAATGTCTCATGAGGTTTTAGGATAAAATCACACAATCTCTAATAGTAGTAGAGAGAGCCTGCAGACTGATTTATTTTGCCCTAGAGCCTAAAAATTATAGTCTTTGAAATAAGTATTCTGGGCTCTTCTTGCTACTAAAATAAATACTTATTAATTTTATCGTTCTAGGACTCTCAAAATATAGTTCTAGTATATCAATAAAATTAGTATTCTTAGAACATATTCTAGCTCCTCTTGCTCAATGAAATTACTAATTTATTTTCTTACCTTCGTACGCCTTCCTGATTATAATCTTGACATAATAAAAATTTACACTTAATGAAAAGTGTTTATAGATCATGTTATTTTCGCCTGAGAACTTCAAGAATAGTAGTTGATGAATATTGTTCTCTAGCCTCTCTTACTTATCAAAATTATTAATTTGTTTTCTTGCCTTTGTGCGCCTTTCTGATTATAATTCTGACATAATAAAAATTTACACCTAAGCAGATCGCTTTATTTTTCCCTAGAAGCCTAAGAATGATAATTATCAAAATGCGTCTCAATCTTATTTTTAAAGCATTTTAGCTAGACTTTTTTGAAAAAATACACCTAGCAAAGTAAAAAATTTTCACCTGAGCAGACTAAGTAGAGAGAGTAGGCAGACCTTAGATGAATAAAAAGGCTATTATGGTGTAAAAAAAATCAGAATAGCATGCCTTTTTTTTCTCACTAGATTCGAAAAAAAGCTAGGCTTTCTCAACGATAGCTTCAAAGGGGGTTTTGTCTGCTGACAGCTCTAGAAGCAATTCATTAATTTTCATCTGGATTAAATCATCAGTATTAGCCTTATCCTGAAGCCTATTAATATACTGGATTACATAATAACTATTAGCATGCTTTCTACAAAGGCCAGGTTCAGAGCTAGTCAGCTTGTCACAAACCTTTTTTTTTCTCATAAATTTGAAAAAAAGAAAACCTAATGGGAAATACTATTAAGTTAGGCTATCTCCTATGACAGATTGAAAGAGAAATAATTAATTATTATTTAAACAAAAGTTCTCATACTATTAATATAAATAATTGAATTGATTCACTTACTATCAAAAATGATACTTTAATGTTCTCAATGTGAAAAGAATGACTTTAAAAAGACTCGTCTTAACAGAAAGTTTAAGTGCAAGTAAATCCAATCACCAGTACTTAACCCCCCATCTCCTGTAATTCATGTTCGTGAAAATCATCTATTTATAGAGGATTTAGCTAATTGGCTAGCAAATCCTAAGATAAAAAATAACCCAAATATTATTAGTAAAAAGATTCTGAAAACGGATGCAGAATGGTTTGATTTAATGGAACATTGACTGGTAAATCACAAAAGAAAGCCTTAACTCTCCTATTAAAAGAAGATCCTGAAACTGAACCTGGCCTAGCAACTAAAGCTTATAGAAAAAGACAAAGAAAAAAAATGACACCAGCTCTTGAGATTATTGACCAAAAGTATGGGTTTGAAGATGATCTCAAGGATCTAGATAAAAAAGTGCCTTGGCTGGTTTCATTTCCAGATAATAAAGAGCATCAGAAATTATGGCAAAAAGGAATTCAGACAGCAAAAAACATGTTTAAAGTAGATGGTGCTGAATATATATTTTTGACTTAGTTTACAAATTATATTTTACGTAAAGATATCAGAAATATACTATTAATAGCTAAAAGTGAAGAAGAAGTTGCGATAAAAGTAAAAGAAGAATATTTATATAGAGGGTAGCGTACTGATATTGAAGATGTAAAAAAATCGTTACAGGAAGAAATAAAGGCATTAATACAGAAATACAAGGCAAAAGATAAATGAAGTTCAGAATGGATAGCACATCTGAAATATAGTTTTGAAAGATTAGAAAATTATGAAGCTGGAATGACTAAAGAGCGTACTAAGAAGATTTTAGATGCAATAGATGATAATAGGTTTCTTATAAGAGTAAAATTTGTTCGGGAGAATAAAGATCATTTCAAAATTATTGACAAATATAAGCCCATTCGTGAATTAAAAAAGGCTGGTAAAAAATTCGTTTCAGGAGATTCAAATGTTATCCTCACAAAGAAAACAAAGTCAGACTTTTAGGTAGGAATTGATGAGAAATTTTTAGTTAAGATTATTCAAGGTGAAAAAAATTCAGAATATAGAGAGCTTGATGCAAATGCAATTGTATATGGGTTATATCGAATCCAGAAGTTAGATAGTAAATGATTAATGCTAATAAAAGATGGTGCACTTAACTGTGTAGCTCAATAAGTAATAGAGCATTTTGAAAAAGTAAAAAGAGGGTATGGGCTTACAGTATACGTAAACAAAAATTAGCACATGGGAAAAAAGAATGCGTCAACCTGATGCTCAAGTAATGAATGTAGCAGAATTGGAAAAAATACTTAAGAGGCTAATCAAATTGCTTGATATTACTCATGAAACCATTTTTAATAGTAGAAAATATCGAACAGGTAGGTTTGAAAAGATAGAAATGGTAGTTCACAATGGCCATGCATTCTCTAGAAATCATCATTTTCTAAAAGATCGAATGGTAGAGTATTATAGCAATAACATATGGAAGGCTATCAATAAAGCTCTTCAAGATCCCTAAGCGATATAACTTATCGGATTTGGACTTAGGGAAGGCGAAACATTAGAAGAAATCCAGTCAATATTCCAATTTGTTCTAGAAGATAGTCATATATTTAGAACATGGATGAAGCATACAGATATTATAAAAGCATGTAAGGAATTATTTAAGGATGCGGTAGACTGGCAATTTTAAGAAGGAATACTTAATGAAGACAGAAAGCAGAAGTCCTTAGAATCACTTAAATAGTTGAGATAGTAAAACAGGTATTTGGTGCTAATCATGCTGGAGGCAAACTTGCCAACGAGATCAATGATTGGCATCCTACTCTGGCTAGTGTACATGAAAATATAAAGCAATCTTGCATTAAATATGGGCATAGAGGATGTTGAAATGCGCCTAATTATCAAGTCGAAGATGTTATATGTATAGATATAAAGAAATGCTATTCAGCAAGTATGCGTAGTCAAGGAGAGTATTCACTATGGTTTAAGCGGTTTGGGTATTCAACACACCATCTTGTCTAAGTAGCAGTGAATGAAAAATTACCACAAGATGACATAACTGGATTTGCGCAGGTAAAATCTTTCAAATTTGTCTCCAATATTCATCCAGTAATTCCCGTTTGGTATGGAAAACATTTTGCTTGTTGAAGTAGAGAAGGATGTGAGAAGATAAAAGGATGGACACCTATTGTGCTTCTACAATATCTTCTCAAAATATATATCCTAGAAAGTATAACTATAGGAGAAGCTATTATTTCTCTTACCAAGCAAACTAAGGTATGGTTGCCTAAAAATTAGGATATAAGTTAAGCAATCATAGAAAAATTCACACAAGAAAATAAAGTTGAAGAAAAGCATCTTACTCATCGTGTTGTAATAGATGAAGGTGAGCTTGATTTTTTAATCTAGGATTGCATTAAGGAAGGGACATATGCAGGTAGTGATAAATGTCCTCTTGAGCATATACTTACATATTACGAAGGTCATCAGCCTCAATATACACATTTGTGGGCCTCGATGTTAGCTTATGCTCATATAAACTTACTGGAAATGCTTCAGAGATTTGGTCTTAATGAAGTGATAAGAATCGCAATAGATTTTATATATATACGAAGTGAGGCCTTTTATAAGATTGAAAATGTATCTGCCTTCTTCAAGCAAGCTAAAAACCTTCTCAATCACAATGGAGGGGCAGATATTAGTAAGTTTCAATGTCTGCATAAAATTCCTTCTTGTGCAATGTGTGGAGCAGGAGTCTTTTATTCAAAAGAAGCAGTCAAAGAATTTGCTAAAAAATTGAAGGTTCACTACATGAATAGAATAATGGGCTATTTGTTATGTAATAAGCATAAGCCATTTGTATGTGCTATTAGCTTTGGAAAATGGTGCTTTAGCTTAGGTTTTCAGAAGAATACTAAATCCAGTAGAGTTATTACTAAAGAGTCTGAGCTACTAAAAGAGGAAAAGATTCAAGAAATTCAGCCTGGCCAATGGCGTGATAAAGGTGAGAAGATTCATGAACCAGATCCTAATATCGTATATTGGCCAAAAAATAGGTATTAGGAATCGATTAAAAATATTACTGAGAGTACTGCTCTATTAATTCGTGATCCTATTACAAGATTCTGAGTTTCATATCTCAATAAAGGTGGTAATTCTGAAAAGATAATACACGCAATCCAAATCTTTAAAGATATAAACATAGTAGTCTTTACTTATACGAATGTATTAGCTAAAGACTTCCAGAATAATCATAAGGTAAAAGCTCAAACTTGGCATAGCTTCTTTAGGTGGAATGGTGTAGGAAAATAGACTCCTGAACGCATGGAAGAAAAGAAATTCCCACGAGTTGTCATCTGGGATGAAGTATGTACAGTGCCTAAACATATTCTAGAGAAGTTTATCAACTACTTACTAGAGCAAAAATGTCAGATAATCTGTTGTGAAAATGACGCTCAACCTTCACCATTTTTCAGAGAAATGCCTCATGACTGGTTAAAAGAGCGAGCTGATTATTATGAGGAAATCTTAACTGATTATTAGGCCAAATGCTCTAGACTGCAAGAGCTTAAGAAAAAATGCGACGTCAAAATAACAGAGTGCAGTCAGACCTATTCCGTAAAATACTTCTTGTTATAAAAAAATGGGAATATCTCAAAGCTGAATGGAAGCCATCAGATCATATCTTATCAGCACATCTACTTTCCCAAAGAATTGCTTCCCAAAGATGCTTAAAACTTCATCAAGAAAAATATTCTGATGTGCTAATCCCATTAATCTATAGGCCAATAGATGGACGCAAACAAAATTGTCTTGTTCCAATCCTCAGCTCATCTGAAAAGAAAGAGTTAGTGAAAAATAACATAGTGAACTTACCTTTAAATACATTCCCTGATAAATTCTTAAAAGATATGTTGGTGAATAAAAAAGATATAGATTGGGAACTTAAATATGTTATGACTATTCATACTAGTCAAGAAATGACCTTTAAGGTTTACAGCGTGTTTAGGTCATCGATAAAAACCTAGTCTGGGATAATCTAATATATTTAGCAGTTAATCATGTGAAATATTTAAGCCAACTTATTCGGGTTGAAACGCCTCCATTACCTCCTGAAATTGCCCAAGAGATTGAGAAAGCAAAAAAGAAAAGACAGCTAGAGTATGAATTGAAACCGTCTATTCAGGAAAAACTTATTAGATATATGGGCCAGGATAAGGAAAAAGGCTGTAAATTCGATCTAACAGTTGATTACAATCAACTTTTATTATAACGAACTCTATATCCTAGACCTTAACTTTGCTATAAGGCTATAGTGAAGATTTTAAGAAATTTGATTGGCCAATTCGCTATAACAAGAGTATTTTTATTATATTTGTTTAAAAAATTTATTATATCAAGAGTTCACTATATCAAGAGTTGACTGTATTCTTTTTAGATTTAATATTTTTTATTTAATTAAAGTAAAAAAATATATTTTAGTATCTGTAAATTATCAAAATCTTTTCTTTATACTTATATCATATTTATAATAAAATAAACGTATAAAAATGCTAACTAAAGTATAAAAGATAAATCACAAGGTATTTTCAAATAACAAAATTTTGATAATACAAAAATCTATTATGTTGAAATAGAAATTGAAAATAAAATAATTGGAATTGATTTATCTCAAATTAATTTAGATTTTACTAGAATTTGTCAAGATACAATTGTTCATATATATGATAAAGTATTAATATAAAAGATAGATATAAACATTTAGTTATAATTAGTCTAAGTTTGAAAAAAAAATATTAGATAAATTTATAATTATAGAATAAAATTAGATTATATATCTAATGATTCTTCTTATAATTATTCTACAAATTTGAATTTTTCTTTTATTAATAATTAAAGTAAATTTTATTTTTATTATTCTATTAAAGATTTATTAAATATTTAATATTAATTTAAAAAAAAATTCTCTTTTAATTTTAAATAATAATAATAATATTAAATTAGAAATAAACATATAGTTACAAATAAATATTTTTACATTATATTTACTATGTATTTATTCAATAAAGGAGATGAAGTATTAAAACCTGAAAATCAATATTAATAAAACTAGACTATATTAAAAATATTAGCAATCTAATTTACCATATTCTAAAACTTTAATATTTTATATACAAAGTGTTTTATTATATATATGTAAAGAAAAATTATAAAAGTCTTTCTATTACAACTTTAGAATTTAATGATAAATTAGATTTTTTAAAAATACTAGGTTTATTAATTAAGATAATATTACATAGAATTTTGAATTTTATTTTAGTAAAAATTAAAAATTTATAATTCTTATCAAAGGATTAAAAATAGCAAATTTTAAATATTTTTGTTTATTTTATGAATGCTTAAAGATTTATATATTGATTTAACTTGTCAATAAAATATTATAAAAATAAAAAAATATTATTAAATTTATTAATTAATACATTTTTATTAAATATGTAATTAAATAATTTTTAACTTACATTCAAGTCATTTTCCATTTTTGAACTTGATAACTGAATCTTTAATAAACTGTAAACTATGTTGAGAATAATTGATATTTTAATAAGTTATTTATTTAGAAATTTAATGATAAATTTGAATAATTAAAAAAACTACCAAAAATTTAATTAAGAAAAAAATACAAAAAATTAGATTAATACATTTTCGGTTTTTGAATCTATATTTAAAGAAAAATTTTGTGATTGAACATTATTAACTAAACTCAATTAAATTGATAATGTTATAATATTTTGATATAATTAAGTTTATTGTAGATGATTGTGAAAAAAAATATTACATTATAGAAAGATTTTTTAGATTATATTAATTTTTATATAAGGATTTATTTACTAATTCTGATATTAATTCTTTTAAAATTAATGTAAAAAATTAGATCAAATTATTTGTAAACCTACTATTAGCAAAGCTAATTCTATTAATCAAAGAAAAGGTATATTTAATCTGATTAATATAACTTCCTATATATATATTTTTGTATTTCATATTAGTGTTTCAGGTGAAACTATTTTTCAACAACTGAAATGTTTCGCTCAGAGAATTTTTCTATAATCTGAAACTATCTGAAACCTTTGAAACCCTAAATTTGGAAAGATTTTTGCAGATCAATTTGGCGAAACTAGTTTCACCTGAAATACTATTTCATATTTTAGAATTTTTAAGAAAATTACAAAATAAAGTATTAAATATAAGACAATTTACACATCAAATATTAAAAAAAAAATCATTTTATATATAAAATTATAATTTAATGACTTATTAATTATTTATTTTATGTGTTAAAAAATTTTTTATTTTTAAATAAAATTATTTTTTTGTAGAAATAACTATAAAAGGAAAAAATAACAGCTATTTTATTTTGTATAATATTTGTCTTTTAAAAATAGATAATTATATTATTTAATATATAATATATCTAAATGTATTAAATAAAAAATCATCTATCTGAATTTTTAATTTTTTGTAATTGTATCATTTCAAAATAATAAATTCAGTTTAAAAAATGATTGCTGATATTGATAATTAATAATTTTAAAATTTTAAGATTAATTAATATGTAAATATAAAGAAATAAAAAAAAATATTATTTATTTTTAATAATATAATATGAAAATGTGAATTAAAAAATATTTTATTATTTTATTTTAGCATTCTATTAATATTAATTTTATGCTAAAGATTTTTTAATGTTAATTAAAATTTATTTTAAATGTTAATTTTAAAATCATTATTTATTTTATAAATTATAATTTAATATTAAAAAATAATTAAAAATAAAATCATTTAAAATATAAATTTTATTAATAAATTTACTATTATTTAAGTTTTTATACTTATATTCTTCACATATTTTTAAATTATTTTTCATATTATTTTTTAATTTTGAATAAAATAATCAGTAGAAATTAAAATAAAATCACTAATTTCAGATTATACAAAATTAAAGATTCTTTATTATTTTAAATTCTTATTACTATATAATCTGACTAAGAAAGAATACATATTTTTTACTCTTCATTTTTTATAAGTATATATGACTTCATTTTATTAATATAATTTTTCCAATCTTCACATCTAAATAAATACCCTAACCAGTTATATTTTATAAAATATATTTATATTTTTTTAAATAAAGTATATAAGTAAAATTTTTCTTGTTAAAAAATTTTAATAAATAATTCTTTATTAAATAGTTCACAAATTAATTGTTGATTCTATTTTTAAAATAGTGATATAACAGTTTTTTTTAAATTCTAATTAATAAAAATTTTAAAAACTTTAGACTTGAATATCTAAAATTTTATTAAGTAAAGTTTTTTATTATATAGAATAATATAATTATTTAGATATAATTTATTTTTAGTATAAAGAAAATATTTGTATAAAAAATAGTTGAATTATTAGTAATTTAACATAAAAAACAGATAAATTTATAAGAATAACTTTTGACATTCTTTACATTTATTATAAATATAAAGTTTAAATTTATTTTATAATTATGAAATCATTTAAATAAGATCAACACAATTTTTTCACATTATTTTATTATATAATATTTAGTTAATATATCAGATTAATCTATATATTTATCTTATAATAATCATTTAAAGTTATAGAAATTCTATTAGACTTCATAAAATTATACATTAAAAAAGTTTTTCTAGATTTAAAATGATCATTTATTTTAATATAAAAATACAAAATTTGTAATAATAAATTATTATTATTTTAATAATAATACTAATTTCAAAAAATTAGAAAAGTTTATAAAGTTTTCATAAATAAGATTTTTTTTTTAAAAAAAAATTTTAAATTATTTAAAAATTTTAATCAAAATTACTTATTTTATTTATTTATTATAAATAAAAATTTATTTAATCTTGATAAAATAGTTAAAGTAATAGTATTAATTATTTTAAAGCTTATTCTAATTATTAAATCTCTAACATACTTTTTTTTACTTTATTATAACTAATAATTTTAAAACTGTTATTAGTAATATAACCTTATTATCAATAGAAAATATGTTAAATAAACTAAGACTAATATTAAATTATATGTTATCTATTAGTGAAATAATCTAAATTAGTTAAAATTAGATAGCTAATTTTAAATTGATTTGATACTATTTATGTTGATTAATTATACTTTCTGATTAGTATAAATACATACTAATTGATTTTAATTAGATAAAACCATTTAGTATCAATTTAGAGCTTAAATTTAATTATAAATCAGATTAAAATTAACCTTAATTTATTATTAATTATTAATTCAGAATTTAAATTTAACTATAAATCCGCCTAAAATACTACCAATTGATATTAATTAGACAAGAAATTTAGCATAAATTTGGTCAAATAAGCATATGAATCAATACATTTTTATTTAATTAAAAATCTAATATAAATTCACAAAAAACATAAACAAAAATGTTACTAAAACTTACTAATTTAGTAGATTATTAGTAATTAATAATAAAAAAAAAAAAAAATATACTTGATGAAAAAAAAAAAGAGAGTAAAAAGAGAGAATGTAAAAAATTAAAAATAAATAAATAAATAAAAAATTGTAAATAGCTATTTTTAGATGATTAAGTATAATGTAATCAGATTATATGATTTATCAATTTATAAAATTATAAAAATATATTAAAAAGTATAAAGTAAAAGTTAAAATAGATAGGTAAAAGAGAAATATTAAAGTATATTTTTGTATATTTATTATGAAATTTAAATTGAACTTAAAAGTTTTTAAATTTTTTTATTAATTATTATAATTAATTATATATTTAAAAAAGAATAAAATTTCGCATAAAAAAATTTAATTGTAACTTTTAATTATTATATAATTTACTGTTTTATATAATCTTAAAAATATAATAAAATTAATAAAAAAAATATTTTTTTTAATTTATTCAAAAAAAAATTAATTATAATAAAATAAAGTAATAACTTTTTAAATATTATTATTTGATTTTTTTTTTATAAAGTATAAAAATTTTACAATATATATTTATATTGATATAGTATTTAATAAATTATATAAATAAATATTTAAAAACAAAAAAATTCAGAAATTAATATAATTATAAAAATATTTATTACTTAATGTATATTAAACTAATCTTAATAAAAAATTATATATAAATAAATTTTGAATTTATAAAATATTTTTACTTAATATGCAATAAGTACTTTACTTTAATCAAAGTAATCAAATTAATTTATGAAGTTAAAAAATATGACTTATTTAATAAAATTATAAAAAATTATTTCTATATAAATATTAAACCAATCTTAATAAAAAATTAAATATAAATAGTAATTAAATTTGCTGAATAACTTTTACTTAAAGATAAAAGGTGATTAACTTTGATCAAAGTATTTAAATTATTATATAAAGTTAAAAAAAGTGTTATAGTATTAATAAAGTTACAAAAACACATATTATTACATGAATATTAAATCAATTTTAATAAAGAATTAGATATAAATAGTATTAAATCTGCTGAATAACTTTTATTTAGAAATAAAAAATAATTAATTTTGATAAAAGTATTTAAATTTATCATAAAATCTTTGTATTAATATTTCTTAAAATAAATTAAAAACAATTTATTAATATAATTAATAGTTTAATTATATATTAAACAAGATTTAAAGTAAATTAAAAATAATTCTTTTATTATATATTAAGATTTAAAATAAAATGAAAACAATTTATTAATATATTAAATAAAAATGAACTTAAAGTAAATCAGAAACAATATTTTTATTATACATTAAATTAATAAATGTTTAAAATAAATCAGAAATAATTTATCAATAAATTGTTTAAAAAAGTAAATTTTAATTGTTTAATACTTACTAAAAAATAAAAATAATAGTTTAAAATAATATAAATATTTGCGAAAATATTACATTTTTTTTAAAAAATATAATAATTGTCTAAAGCAAAGCAAAGGACTATATATTATTAGGCAGTTTATAAAAATTAAGATCACGTAACGATATTTGGATATCTGCATATATCACATCTAATTGAAAATTTTGTGCTAATAAAAAAAACATAAACATAAATAAGATAAAAAAAAATAAATTTGTAAAAAGTGTTACAAATAAAAAATAAAGTTAGTATATTACACATAGTGTTACGTATTACAAAGATTTACTTTGAATTTTTATTTTTTGTTAAAAAAAAATCACAATATTTTTGTTAGAACTTTAGATCTAAGTTTTGGAATAGTATTATTAGTCTAAAGTAAAGCGAAGGATTCTATATGTTTATGAACCTTAATGATATATAAGATTATGTGATGCATCATGTTAATTGATTTGTATTTATATTAATAATGAAAAAAAAAATAAAAAACAATAAACATTTTTTTTTAAAAAAAAAAAAAAAAAATAGAAAGAATTAGAGAATTAAAAACATTAGTTATTTTATATCTTTTTATTAATGATTTTTAAATTGTAATTTTATAAAAATAATTAGTAAAATTTAATATGATGATATAAAAATTTTCGCTCTGAACTCATAACGGTTTCCATTTTCTAGTTTAAATAAATAATTCTATTTTAACTTTTATTTTCCTTTTGATTCTCAATTATAAAATAAAAATGAGTTGAAAAAGATCAATTTCTAATATACTTAATGATAATAACTCATTATCAATCAATTTTTTAATATATTTTCTTGTAGAATAAATAGATTAATTATTAGTTTAATTAGTAAAAAAATATCTCTACTTCTAGATAATCAATATTTTATAATATACTAGTATTAGATATCAAAATTTACAAAGTTTTATTTTAGTTATATTTTATTAATTTGAAATACAAAATAAAATAAGAGAAACATTAATATTAATCAGTTAGAAAAATGATAAACTTATAAAATTATCAAATATAAATTTGATAATAAACATTAAAAAGATTTTGATTCTATTTTTTATCTTAGAATCATATAAAAAGTATATAAATTATTCAAAATCTAATATAAATTCTTTTGATAATCCTGAAATAAAAGCTAATCAACCTTTAAAATCTTTAGAATTTATAGATTATATTATAAGTAAATCTAATTTTATTTGAATTATATTATTTTAGATAAGATTCAATATTATAGAATCTGTAATTGAAGTTTTGAAAATTAATTCTAATAGAAATTATAAATGATGAGGTTAGAGATTTTTTAAATTCAATATATAGTGCATGAAAAAAGTTTTTAAAATAAAAATTTAGTATAGAAAACTTTTAATAATTTACATAGTATTATAGTATATGATTAGCAATAAAATTTTATATGATCACACAGTTTATATTTTTATATAAGAATAGTAAGTTTAGAATTGAATATATAAACTTATATACTATTCATGTGAAAATTATAAATCTAATATTAAAAAATAGTATTTGAAATTATTAAATTTGTTATTAATAAGTTAAACCTTAATCTAATTAAAAATTTATAAACAACTTTAAAGAAGTATATAGAAAAATAGGTTAATATATTATTGGTAAAAAAATCAATCACTATAAATATTTTTCTTGATATAATTCAAAAAGAGTAGGAGAGAATTGAATCTGAAATATTTATTAATTTAATTAGTAATATATTAGAACAAATAATTGAGGTAATGGTAATAAAATAAGTTATTAATTAAGCTTAAACAACTTTTTTCTATAATAATAAAAAATATATATTTTAATTTTTATGCAATTTTAATTTCTTTTTAAAGTATAATAAATTAAAATGTGATTCTAAAAACTTTTTTCATATACTATACTTGACTAAAAAAGTATTTAAATTAAATGATTAATTTTACTATTTTATTTTTTATTTTAAATATTATAAGTTATATTAAAAACAGAAAATGATAAATTTTTAATAAAATAATATACTAATTATAATAAAATATTAACATATAAAACTTTTTACTTTATTAATTTATAAATCATTTTTTATAATACAACATTATTTTAAAAATTGATATATTGATAAATCAAATATAATTTGATATAATTTAATCTAATTTTAAAACTAGTTTGAGATAATAGATAAATTGTTAGAGTTTTAATAATATTATTACTGATATATAATAGTGAAATGTGATAGACATTAAAAAATTTTCTAAAAAATATTTAGCAATTTTTTCAAAATAAAATAACTAATTCTTTTATCTTCTAAATCTTTAATTAATTTTAGCTATATAGTGATATAATTTATAATATTATATATTATATATAATTTATCATGTAATATCTAATTTAAATGTAAAAATTTACTAATTTTTTAGTCTTTATCTAGACTGAATAAATCAGTTTATATAAAATAAATCACTATTTAGCATTAATTGTAAATAAATTAAAATTTTTTTGGAATAGATGAATAATAAATAAAATATATAAATATCTTAAAAGAAGAATTTGTGTAATTTTATTTCTTATTTTATATAATATACTAGTAGTTAAAAAAATTAGCAAATATATTTTAACTTTAATATCATATCATAAATGTGAAAAGAAAGTAAATTATGAAAATTATTAATATAATTTATTAGAATATATAATGTTGATGATTAATTTATTATATGAAATCTAATTAAATATTATTAGAATACTTTAAAATAGAAATATTACAATTTGAATACTTTATGAAAATATTTTGTAAATTAAGTAATATAAAATAGTTTGAATTATAACATTTACTATTTTTTAAACTTATAAAATATATTATAATTGATTTAATATATTGCTTATTCTAGATATTACATAATAGATAATAAAATTAATCTAGATCAATAAGGGATTTTAATATTAAATTTATTAATTAAGATTTAGAAAAATATAGATAAGTTTCAAATTTATTTGATTTAAGTTATATTTTTTATAAACTTTATAAAGAAAAAATTTGATATAAATCATTAGATTATATAAAATTGGTATTATTAATTAGATTTTAAATTTTGTCAGAATATTCTTTAAGATTTAAGCTCAAAATAAATATAAGATTATGATTTTAGTATTTATAACTGATGGATTATAAAAGATTTTTAATTTTATAGTTGATCAGAGATAAATAATTTTCACTATATATGTTACTATTTTATTAGAATGTCTTCTAATTTTAGATAAAAATTTTTTATATATTTTATAAGGATTTATACAATTTTAATAAATCTGATTGTAGATTTAAATATATTATATGAAGCATATCAAAGATTAATTAAAATGATAAAATTGATTGAATATAATTATATATATAATAAATTATGCAAAATCTTCACTTTTTTCTCTATTTATATAATTGTTTATTAAATTATAGTTTATTATACCTTTTTGGAATTTTTTTTTTGAATGTATAAATTGAATATTAGATTTTTTTTGAGAAGTTTTTAAATAAATTAACTTACTAATTTATAAATAATTTTTAAATACTTTATTGAATAGTAATAGAAAAATTAAACTTAAATTAATATATTAATTAATATTTAATATTCAAATTAATAATATTATAAGTTCTAATAGTATTAATATAAAAAAGTTTAAATTATTAGACAATTAGTCTTCTATTAGTTTTCTTTTAGATACAAATAAATTTTTTTTAATGAAATATATTCTAGTAAATTTCTTAATTATCATTTGATAATAAAAATATTAACTTATAATATGTTAGAATTTAGAAAACTATTTGATAAGAATTTAGAAGATAATATAATAATTTGAGTTAAAATGAATCAATTTAAAAGATACTAAATTAGTTTTAGAATCTTTGATATTATTTATTATTATTTAAGTAAAGTCTAATATTATTTTATTTATATTATTAATTTACTATTTAAACTAGTTGAATATTTTTTAGTATATATTTGTTAATATTGTTATCTTATGATACTAATGACTAAAAATTAGTATTAACGCAAGATTAACAAAGGATTCAGCTTTTATTTTATACTTTAGAGAGAGCTCTAAAAGGTTTATAAATAATTATTACTTCAAATGATAATGTATATTTAGAATAAACTTTAGGATTTTATTAAGGAATAAAGAATTCAGTA
>CAJVPP010002129.1:0-16212 GCA_910592005.1 Funneliformis mosseae
TAGCATTTGTGGTTGATGAGTTATAGCCGTTCAAAGGTAACCAATCACACTTGCGTTTCTTTTGGTAGCCACTGTATCATAAATTTTATTATAAAGGATATGAATATCAGGTCTTTTTAATGGATTAGTATTCTAATATTGTATCATTAAATTTTTAAATTCTAATGGAGTTCTTGATATTAATTTGGTCTACTTACATTTATTATTTTCATTGTAAGATCATAATCATGATCAAAATTAGCAAAAGGCGGTTGTCCTAATAAAATTTTCCACATAAGCATACCAAGACTATAAATATCTGATGCAAAAGTATATTCTTTACCAAAAATAACTTCAGATGCTATATAAGGAAGATTTTTATATATGCTTTTTAATGGTTTATTAACAGGATCACAAAATCCAAAATTATTAATATGCTAACTATTAGTATATTTAATATATAGTATATTTCCTAAATACAAATCTCTATGAATAGAATTTTTTTGTTGAATATATAAAATTGCATTAATTATATCATAAAGTATATCAATTCTTCGTTTTCATGTAAGCTGATTATGATTTTGTTTTAAATATTTTTTTAAATCTATATCATATAAATTTATTACTAAAAAATAATCTTTATATTGTGGATCTTGAGTAAGGCCACGAGTTAAATGAGTGCTGCCAATTTGCAGCTTAATAATGATTGAGATTCAGCCTATAAATGAAAATTCAATTGATTAGTTTCTTTCTTTTTTTCATAAAGAAAATGGTCAATTATTATTATTTCAAAAATATATACACTCTTCAAACCAAATTTTATTAGCATTTTCTACATTATTTAATCTTTTAAGTATTACTTTTTGAATTCTAACTCTTTTTAATTGTTTTCTAGTAGAATCCCATTCAAAATAGCATCTATCACTCCAAATTGCTATATAAATTTCAGAGCAACCACCTCTAGTTAAATATTCAATGTTTTGTAAATTATTATATGGTATCCACTCAATGAATTTAAAAGGAATAATAGGTTTTAATGTTTGACATCTCTTTGTTAAATTATCAATTTCATTATTTCCAAATGTCCATTCTGAAAATTTTGCTTCTAAATAACTTTGAACACAATGTTCACAATACGATATAGCTAAACATTCTAGTTTGCAGTTTTCACAAATTCTTTTAATTCCTTGATTTAGAAAAACTCTGTCATAGTTATAAGCATTATTTAACATTCGTATTGCCTCTGATTTTTCCTCGTCTGTTAGAGATTCGTCAGCGTAAATTGTTTGTTGTTTAAATTCATACCGTTTGTCTAGGTCGTCGTTTTTATCTGTTAATGCTTCTGCCCTCCTCAATGCATCAACAACTGATTTGTTTAATACAATGAAATAAATGAAATAGAAAGTAATTATTCAAAAAAGAAAGTTTTCGGGATTGCGGGATTAATACTCTGTGGTTTATTCCAAATAGAATATGATATGATCATATGATTGACATTGTACATCATTATTTGCATGGTAACGCAAGATCACATGATTTAGTTCAAAATAAAAGTATCTATAATAATTATTATGTTTTTAATCGATATTATTTTGATTAATGTATGGAAAGCAAGTAAACACATTCATATAATTATATTTTAATATTTATTTTTCAACGTCATGACACATCTGATAAACAAATGATATTTGTCATGATAAAGATTTAAATTCAATATGCGCAGTAAGTATTTCCATAATTAATTAGAAGGAAAAAATAATCATATTAAGAACAAAAACTGGAAAAGAAATGACATGATATGACACACGCCAAGTAAACTGGACCACCACTATCTTCATCATTAAGGACAAAATGATATTCAGCCATTTCGTATTAAACTTCCTTCATCCGTAAACTAAAATCTAAACTGCTGATGGAATTAATTAAATTTTAATGTCCAGCAACCTTACTTATTCTTTCGGAAGTTCCGAAGTGATCCATCACAAAAGAAAATCCTAAAAAAAAAAATAAATATAAAATCCTTGATGCTGTATCCTTGATGTCGTAAATAAAAAAGAAAAATTAAAAAAAAACTAAAAAAAAAAAAAACACAATGAAACTTCCAAAATGATTTAATCCTAAGCGATACATGATTAATAAAGGTAATTTTTAGAAAAAATAAATCGAAAAAAAAATATTCGATCGTTGCGGCCTATTGCGAAAGTACAAAAGTATAAAAAAGTAAACCGAGATGATTGCGCCTCTAGAAGCAATTTTTATCCTTTTCCTAGACGGTAGAATAAGATCTCGCTTAGTAATCAATAGTTCAATTGGTTGTTTCGTATTTAATAGAAAATGACCCATATGTGGGGCACTTTGCAGTAGAAAGGAATCTAATAAATTTTTTGCTTTATTTGCTAAATATGAATTTTTTAGCAAAATAAGTCCAGATCTAACTCAAAAAGTTCCCCCTTTTCTATTGAAAAGCACCCATATAATAATCTACGCATAGTTGTAAATTTAGGGACTGAATGGATCAAGCATGTTTAAAGTATTCGCCGAAATTCTTATTATCCAAATTTTTGAATATTTTTAAAGATGACTAGTATTCATTTACCTTTGGTGTGGTGGTAGGTAGGTATTGCAAATTATTAGGAATTGTCTTAGTTTATTCCACCTAAAATTTCACCTGTTAAAATGAAAAATATGGGAATTGAAAATTTTGAATGCCATTTACCATTAAAGCCCGTGTTTATAAGATACACTACAATTTCTTTTTCTTTGTTTATCATTGAAATTTTCGATATTCAAAGGAGAAATAGGAGAGTAATTAAAAAATTTCGAAAGTTGGGTGTTATTATATTTGTATTTATAACCTTTTGTAATATTTTGAATCTGAGTCTTGACGCAAACTTGTTCATATCATTTTAATGGTTATAATTTAAATATATCTACTCATATTTTCTACAGAATTCATGTTTAAAAATTATGTTTTAAAATTATGTTTTATAGCTAATTCATCGAAATTAAATAAATTTATATATATATCATTAAAATTTTCGCATAATTAACAAATGTTAGTACGCAGTAGGTTCATAATAATTTCCTAAACAATAGTTGCAAAGAGTTAGAATCTTCGAACATTCATTCTTTGTTGTAATAAATCAGCATTTTCCAAGCAAATAAAGAATCATTTTTTGAAATGGCAAGCAAGTCACATTTTTTTAAGTAGAAATTATGCTAAGTTATATTAAAAGCCAAGAAATATCAGTTTATTTTTATATACAATTGTTGTAAATAACTGATTAATTTTTTAAAAATATTAAATTTAATTTTTCTATAAAATTTCTGTACAATTTTGTTCTGTGCGATTTCTCTGTTAAAAATTTCGGCAAGATCATAATTGTATGAAAACTTTGAACGCCCGTACAAGACTTCATTAATCACCTTTACGATTTTTTTAGGAAATATAAATATGATGTTTCTAGTACATTCAAAACCATTACTATACCTGATCCATAGCAATTGAGTATTGCTTTTCTATATTTATTTTTTTATAAGATGCTATTTTATTTTTATTTCGGTATGAATAGGGTTTCGATCCTTATTTAAACTATCCGGATCAATCCGTCATCCGAGCTTAATTGTGATCCGATTGTTTTCCGGATTAATAATAAGTTTGCTTAAAAATTTCGTCTCTCTCAAATTATTGCAAACATGGAAAATGATTCAGGGCTTTTGAAAAAATCGAATTATACAAATAAATTATGATGAGTATGATTCAATGAAAGATACACCTACAACAATTGGAGATTCTTCTTCCAATATAAATTAAAGCACGCGTTCATATAGGTAACATTTCCAAAATCGTCTTGGTAAAAAAAAGATAAGTAACAAATGGGCTTTCTAAAGAAAATGAAATATCAAAAATTAGCAATGCCAAAAAATCCATTAAAATGGTGGAAAGAAATGCACAAAATTTGGCTATCCCTTGTAACAAGTGAACGCCTATTTTCAGATGCCAAACACCTTCTTAGAAATCGTCTTAATCCTGCATTATTGGCAAAATGTTTTTTTAAAACGTAACATTATCGCATGTGACTGGAATAATTTAGAAGACAACAAACTAGTAAATTTATATTTATTATATTAATGAATCTTGTTATTTAAAATCTGGATTAAAATCCGGATAAAAAATTTAATCCGGATCGTTAATCCTTACTCGGATTTTAATCCGGTGTTAACCCGAATTTAAACCGAAACCAGGTTAACAACAGCGATTAAATCTAACTAAGGCCCGTCGTGAGAAAGATTTATACAACTATTTACTTTATACGATCCGTTGTGTAGTTGGTTATTAGTCAGTCTATAGTGAGACATGATAAAGTTTAACATTGTAACGTGGAAATTTATTAACTCAAGATTTCGGACGTCTCTTCTCAACCTTATTCTTTGAACAAAGCGGATTTTCGAGGTTATATACAAAAATTCTAAATACTAATTTAAAATATATATCAAACATAATAAAAATAACGAATATATCAAATATAACAATTATAATAATTTTAATAAATATATATAACGAGAAACTATGCAAATATTTTGTATAAAATAAATGATTAGTCTTTTTAAGATTTATTAATTTTTATATTTTTTGATTTTATTTGGATAGACTTATATAATGAAAGAATTAAAAAAAAAAAAAAAAATCGTAACAGCTCTGGTTACAATTTAATTTGACAAATAAAAAAATTACTGTCACTAAGTGAGATCTACATAATTGTTTACGGGATAACTAATACATGGAAAGAAATTATCGCAACTTACATTTCTAATCAATAATAAACTTAAATTTTTAAATCATCTAAGGACATGTCATGATGCTGCATCAAGTTATAATAAGTAATAAAGTTAGTTTATAAATCAAAGACTAAACATTAAAAAAGTTTATTGAATTAATGTTTACCTAAGTATTCAACTAGTATATATAGCTTGTGAATTGTTTAGACGTTGTTTTTGTTTATCACAGCTAGTTTTGATAAATATTCATCATAAACTTTTACTTGATCTAAAATTTCATCCTTTATTTCCAACTTTTATGTAAAACCAGTTTAATGATAATTCATATAATTCTTTAGAGGATTTCCTTTTGGAAGGATCTTGATCCCAACAATTATCCATCATTTCAAGATAAAATGGAGGTATTTCTTCTTTCTTAATTTTAGGGCGCATGCCATTGCATATATCTATTGACAGGAGATAATCATGTGCAACATCGTTAAACGGTTGATTTCCAGTAACAATCAAATACATAATCATTCCTAAACCATACGTCAGCAGCTTGCGTATATGGCTTTTCCTAATAATACTTCAGGTGGTAAATAAGGTAAAACTCCGAAAATTTCATAATTTGATTGCTTTCCATTATCAGCTGGATCCGCTTAATCCCATATCTGAAATATAAGCATATTTTGAAGAAATTTCTCTCATCAAAAGATTACCGGGATGGAAATCTCTATGAATTAATCCTTTCATGTGAATGTTATTGAGCCCTTTAATAATTTGATGAAGAAGAAATAAATTATCCACCCAATTACGCTTGTTGTAATCGGAATTTAACCAATCACATAGGTTTCCCATCATTAATTCAAGAACATAACATATTCTTTGGTTTGTGGATTTTGAGAGATACCAAAACATCGAAGTACTCCTTTATCTTTAAATTTGACTGGATAATATCCAACCTATTGAAATAATGCATAATCTCGATTAAATATATTCGTGCATAAATTATGATACGTCATGAATCATGAAATTTACCTCATTTAAAAAACTATCATTTGAATCATGCAAACGTTTTAGAGCGACAGCCGCATCATACCGAAAAAATCCATTATCTTCCTCATTGTAATGTCTTAAAATTCCTTTTATCCCAGTTGCTGAATAAATTGTGGCAAATCCACCTTTTCCAATTTGGGTGACCTCTTCAAATTTTTCGTAAGGTATCCACTCAAAGAATTCATATGGACTTCTTGCTTTTTGTTGTTGACTTTTTATGAAATCATCTATTTTTTTTATTTCCACTTCAGTCACATATATTGCTTTGTGTGCTTATTTCACTGAGCATTTTTTGCACCAACGGATATTTTTGAATTCATCTGCCTCTACATGTGAATAAAGATTACCACAATTTAAACAGAGTTCATCGTTTTCATTATAATAAATTTCATTTTCTAATAATTCTGAATTCATGGTTGCAGAGGTAAATCAAATTTAGATTTTGGCGATGATCTACAATATTTGGCGAAGGTATCCTTTTGAAGTTATGATTTTTTGATGATGCATATTCACTTTTTCGCTTAATTTGTTCTTTAGTTGTACTGTACAGATCTTAGCAATCCATTTTATTTCGTTAAAAAATATCTTTAGCATAAAAATTATTATTTGCGTCACATTTTTTTGTATTACATATTCAGTTTATCAATCTTTTTGGTATGGTTTATCGCAAAATCTAATATTTAGATGATTTATAATATTCTTTACCATTTATTCTTTCTAATATTTGAACAATTAGTGAGTATAATTAATAGATTATTATATATGTTGATTAATTATATTGGCTATTGTATTTACCTTCATCAATTGAAACTGATTCTAAATTCGAATTTGATAAAATTTAATTTTTAGCAAACAAATATGAGTATAATTAACGAATTAGAGTGTGGTTAATAATACATGTATTACCTTCTAATAAGGAAGTTTTTTTAGCATCCGAAACTGGCTCTAATGTAAATTCATGAAAAAAAAAGATTTAGAATATCATCAAACCGTCAAATTAACTCATTAGTCATACGAAACTTCATATTTTTTATTCCTTTTTCCTTTTTTTTTTTATTACACTTTTACCTTTATAATTACTGATAGACATTGTTATAACTTGTAATAAAAAAGAAAAAGTTTTTTTTTAAAAATAAAATTATTTCAATCAAATTATCTTGTATATGTTTTTGTGTTACAAAATTTTTGTATATTTGTAAATATCTTTTTTTTTTAAAAAAAAATTTTTCTTTTTATTTTTTTTAAAAAAGAAAACACAAATATCAAAAAAAAATCAAATATAAAGTAGTATTTTTTGCAAAAAATATTCTCTTACTTTTTTTTATTCAGGTGAAATATAGAAACTTTGGTAAAATGAAACATATAAAGATACCTCAAGTAAAGTAGTTCAGCAAGTTCGAATCTCAATTTTCGTCATGGTGGGTTTGATATTCGTGAAGTTCGTAACGCTAATGATACACAAATTCAGTTTTTTAACATTTTGCATTATTTCGGCACTTTAGTTCAAGTAAATCGCCTTTCGTACAAATTAAAATAAAAATTAATAAAAATAATTAAAAAAAAAAAATTAACTGCAAAGAAAATTAAATTAGAAAAATTAATTTAATTAATAAAATTAAACTTCTTTTTTATTAATATAATTAAATGTTTTCAAAAATTTGGTTTTATATTTTTATTTCCTATTTTTTTATTTTATTGTTTTTTAATTTTCGGTTAATTTTATAAATTAAAATATTTTTATTTAAATATGTTTTTATAATCGTGAGTTTTTTTTTTTAATTTATTTATCTAATTTAAATTTTTTAAATTTAATTTTTTTGATTATATCGCGATTTTAATACTTTAAATTTCGGATTGATTTAATTATATAATTTACTTGTTGAATTCTTTTTTTTTTTAATAATTTAATTTTTAAATTGATTCTTTTAACTAATTCTGAATTTTTATAATTCAACCCTCCGCGATTTTTTGATTTTTTTTAAATTTAATTTAATTTTAATATTCGCAAATTTATTTTATTTATTTCTTTAATTAATTATTTCCAGGTATATTCAACTAAACCATTGTTAAATTATTAATATCATTTGTCGACACGTTGATTTTTTTTATTAATTATTTCAACAGAAAAAAAAATAACATATTAAAATATAGTTATTTGGAAGTGATTATACTTTTATTAAATTAGTACCACTTTAAATAATTAAATCATGTGACATTTACGTTCCATGCAAATAATGATGCACAGCGTTGATCATATGATCATACCATATTTTATTTGGACTAAACACGGAGTATTAATCCCGTAATCCGTTAAACTTTCTTTTTTGAATAATTATTTTCTATTATGGCTTCCATTCGTATGGAATTAGTTCACGATACATTGAATAGAATTAATGCATTAACTGATTATTACACAGACGTAGACAAACAGTATGAATTTAGACAACAAATAGTTTACGCTGATGAATCTCTCACAAACGAGGAAAAATCTGTGGCAATACGAAAGTTAATGCAAATATACGACTATGATAAAGTTTTAAATCGAGGAATTAAAAGAATCTGTGAAAATTGCAAGCAAGAATGTTTAGCAATATCATATTGTGAAAATTGTATTCGAAGTTATTTAATAGCAAAATTTTCAGAATGGACATCTGGTAATAATAAAATTGATAATTTAATAAAGAGATGTCAGATAAAAGCAATTCAACCTCATAGAATAGTTGAGTGGATACCATATAATAATTTACAAAATATAAAGTATATAAATAAAGGTGAATGCTCTGAAATTTATACAGCAGATTGGATTAATGGAAGTTATTACAGATGGGATTCTTTCAGTAAACAATTAATAAGATCAGGAGATCAAATTGTTATTCTCAAAAGATTAGAAAATTTTGAACATGCTAATAGAAATTGGTTTGAAGAGGTATGTAATTTAAGATATTAGTAATTGATATTTCTTTATAAAGAAAGAAAGAAACTAATTAATTGAATTTCATTTATAGGCTGAATCTCATTTAATATCAAGCAGTAAATTAGAATCATTCGTTCAATCTTGTGGTTTTACTCAAGGTCCACAAAATATAGATTATTTTCTAGTAATGGCTTTATTTGAAATAAATTTAAGAAAATTTTTACAACAATATCAGCTTACATGGAAACAAAGAACCACTATACTTTCGAATATAATTCATGCAATTTTAAATCTTCAACAAGAAAATTCTATTCATAAAAATTTGCATTCAGGAAATATACTATATTCTAAAAATACTGGTAATTGGCATATTAGTGATTTTGGATTTTGTGGTCCTGCTGATAAACCATTAGAAAGTATATATGGAAATCTTCCTTATATAGCACCTGAAGTTATTTTTGGAAAAGAATATACATATTCATCAGATATTTATAGTATTGGTATGCTTATGTGGGAGATTTCATCTGGACAACCACCTTTTGCTGATTATGATTATGATTATAGTTTTGCAATGAA
Source organism: Funneliformis mosseae (assembly GCA_910592005.1). NCBI lineage: Eukaryota > Fungi > Glomeromycota > Glomeromycetes > Glomerales > Glomeraceae > Funneliformis > Funneliformis mosseae. The sequence goes on from CAJVPP010002129.1 coordinate 9,287, forward strand.
TATTATAAATGGAATGAGACCAGTAATTGTACCAGAAACTCCATTAAATTATAAAAATTTAATGATTCAATGCTGGGATGCAGATCCATTAAAAAGACCTGACATTTATACCCTTAATTATAAAATTTATGAAATGCGAAAATCATATTATCAAAATAAAGATGAAAAATATAATATTAATTTAAAAAATACATTATCAATTATACAAACAAATAGTTATTCTAATTCTATTAATACATTAGTTAGAAAATTTAGTAAACTTTATAATTTTAAAGATTTACCTGAACCAAGAAATATTATTGAAGGTATTCTATCATATTTATTTTTTATATTTGTTATAAATTAAATTAACTTTATTTATTTTAATTTACAGATGAACAAAAAGGTTTTTATTTAGAAATTTTTTAAATATTTATATTTAATTTAATATTAATTTATTTTATTTTTAAAAAAAGATTATGATAGCATGCAATATAATTTTAATATTCAAAATAGTAAGTGATATTAGTTTATATGCAATTAATAAGAAATTTATTAATCATTTGATTATCTTAAAATTACTAAAGATTATATCAATCAGATGTCAAATATTAGTAAAAATATTATATATATATAATATTTATTTTAATTTAATAATTTAAAGCTTTATATAATTAATATTAATAGAAATGAATATTAGCAAATTTAAAAGGAATTCTTTATATCATACTGATGGTAATAAATCTTTCATTATTATTATGCTTTTTAATAATAATTATAATAAATATTTTGATTTTAATTAAAAAATCAAGATTTAAAATTAAATCAAAAAAAAATAAAACTTAATAATGATAAAGGTAATTATTTGTAAAAATTTTTTAATTCTTAGCAAAGTTCAATTTTTTCTAAATTAAATAAAGATTAATATTTAATAACTTTAAATATTTTATTTAGAAATTCATATAAATGATAAATTTGAAACATTATATGCAAAAAAATTATTTTAATAATGGTAAGAAAGTGATAAATCTAATTACTTTATTATCAAGTTTAATATTTAAATTATTTAAATTTCAATCAGATGATAAAAAAATATATAATAATTCAAATCTTTATTTAAAAGAACAAGATGAATTAAAAATTCCTAAAGGTAAAATTAATTAATATAAATTCATTATTATTTTAAAATTAATTTATAATAGAATAATTTCTTCAATATTATTTATTTAGAAATATTTACAGATCAGAAGTCTTTAATTGGTAATTCAAATAGATTATATTATTATTTGTTATTTTATTATGTATTTATTTTAAATATAAAGTTATAGAATAATAATTTATTAATTTAACTATAATATTATTAATTATACATTTAATTTATAGAAGATATATCTAATATAATTTATATTGATGGTAATAATTAATTTCTTATTCTATTATCAAAATAACCATTTTTATCTATTAATGATTTTTTTATTAGAAAATAAATATTCAAGTTTTATACATAATGGTAATTATTTAAATATAATTAAAAATTTTTAAATAAATTATTTTATTGTTTTAAAAATCATAATTATTTATTAATTATTATAAAAGAGTTTTAGGATTTACAATATATAATAAAGTAATTGTCTAATTTTTTTATATATTATAGATAATAATCCAAAGATATATGGTATATAATTTAATTATAAGTTTTTTTAGATAATTAATATTATATTGAGATTAATATATTTCCATTTTGTAGATATAGATGAATATAATGGTATGAAATTTTAGTATTTTAGTTATATTAATAAAATTTTATGAATACTTTACAGTAAAAAAGGAGAAATCTGTTAAAAAATTATTTATGAGTTAATATTTTAATATAAAAATTTATTTCTCTTCTACTGCAAAGTTTCATATTATGAATATTTTGCATTTAATATGATTTTCTAACAAATAATTATATTTGAATATCGACTATTTTATTTAATATAAAATTTGTTAAAAAAAACAGAAGAAAATTATATTCAGCCTACAATTAATATTTGTAAAGGTAATAATAAATCAAATATTTGTTGTATCTCAACTTCGGAGTTTATTTCAACAAAAGCAACCATTTCTCTCGGAATTTCTGCTACTACTTTTATCGAAATTGAGAAGTTGCAGGACTTACTCATTAACCGAAAGGATGATATTGATGATTTACTAAAATCGCAGCCTGTATATGCCATAGGTATTGATTTTCTAAACGATTCTATCAGACCATGTATTTCTTGCTGGGTTGTCAAACCATTAGACATTTCAATCTTGGAATGTCTTGAAGACATGTTTGAGAATCAGTTTGATGTTATATACCAAATATCAGTTCCTTTTAAAAACAATAGTGATCTGAATTTAAGTGAACCATCAAGTAGTCGTGACATTGCTGATAATTGTAATTCAACTGATTCTTTTTCAATTGATGATGAATATTCGAAAAAAGAGCAAACAAATAGAAAAGAAGAGAAAGAAGAGAAAGATAGTGAATATAATGATAATGGAAGTAGTAGTTATAATAATAGTTGTGATGGTGATAGAGGCGGTAATAATAATAGAAGTGGTAATGATAGTAGTAATGGTAGTAATTATAGCAATGGAAATAGTAATGGTGATAATAATATCAATGGCAATGCTGGCGGTGGCGGTGATGGTGGTGGTGGTGGTGGTGGTGATGGAAATGAAAAATACGAAACAGATAATTATATAGATATATCTTCCGAAGGAAGTGTTTATAATTCTGTAGATCCAAAACTCTTTCAAAAATTTACCATCTCTGCTCGTCTCCGGGCTAAAATTTCTCCCCCTAACCTTGAGTATGAGATTGATGTATATCTTTGCAAAACAGGAAAATTGCTTAGTTCTCTATTACCAAGAATGCGCGGCTGCGGCTATTACCTTGATTCTGTTGAAGTTTGTGTTTCTCCAATTCCATGCACACCTAATAATACGAATGGTTTATTTATATCAAAAGACACACCATATCCACAACAGTTAAATCGAACCGTTGAATTTTCAGATGGTCGTGAAACAAACATTGAGGGACAATTTAGTGGAGAGATTGGATCAGTACCTAAAATCTCAGTGCAGGCAAAAGGTGGTGTAAGACATGCAACAAATACTAAATCCATATCAAATGAATGGGTAGTAAGTTATTGTGGTTGTCATACTACTGGGGATTCTTGGTCACATCGATACGTTGCTAATGACAATGATGTTTTTCGCAGAACATGTTATGTTCCTGAACGCCATTCCGCTAAGTGGCATATCAAGAAAAATATGAGTGGATTTCGTATTATTATTACTCAAGTATTACGCTATAAGATTATCAATTCTTTTAAACTCTTTCCATCAAAACCAAAGTTAATCAAGTGCCCTGTTATTGCCCATGTTCTTGAGATAACTTTTAACAAACTTGAAGACTTCAATGCAAACTTTGCAAAATTAGTAAGGCCCGATGAAGAACCTTATTACAATGAAAACGATGTTAATATAGAAATCTCAAATATTCAGGAATTGGATGGGGAAATCATAATTAACCGGTCATTTGTACCAAGAGATTAATTGTTATTTAAGTTGTTTAACCTTCATTTCAATGGCTTAAAAATCATCAAATTATTTTTTTTTTATCGTTATATATATATCACTTGTATTGTTCAACACTGATTGTCAAATAAGTTTTGTTAATTAAAATAAATCAGTTTGTAATTGAACGATTCACTTATCTTAATTTACTGCATTGTGTTTTGTATATATGATATTAAATTCATAAAATTCCACAGTCAGGCAATAAGTATTATATACAACTTATTTTCAAATTAACTATAAAAGAAATTTAACTAGGCTAGATGTTTTCCACTAAGAATAATTCCTGTATAAGAAAAAGCTTTTCGGCTGGAATTGATATAACTGTTGAATTTTTCAGCTTGAATATACATAATTATATTTATAACAATACCAAAAATTGAACTTAGATGAAAATTCAACTATAAATTGAGGATTTGTGAATGAGATTTTAAATTATTAATAGTTTCATCAGATTAAGTATAACAGAGATGCACGTTCTTTTTCTAAATGTGAAAAAAAAAGAAAATGATTTAAGCAAAAAAAAAAAAGTCCAAGTTCTTACCATCGATCTACAATCGATATTAATAATTACGCTAAAAAGTAATATGCCTTTGCAGTGAATCAGCATTTATTAACTTGATTTCATTTGTTAAATTATTTCAATCATCATAAGAAAAAGTTTATTATTTAATCTTTTTATTTTTTTTTAACAGCTCTTTGTCTTAAAGAAATTTTTAACATATCTAAAATGCCAAGTTGACTTAATGTATAATTTTCGAAAGGTCTTTATCTTTGAATCATCATCATGGTTTATATTAAAATTAATAATATTATGCTTAGCGAATTTTTTTTTTATTAATATTAGTTATTTTAGACAAAAACGTCGAGAAAAGTATAAGCCGCCAAGAAGTTTCTTTGCGCAAGACAAATACATGGATTTTAAAGAAAGTACTTGATATTCTCTGATTATTATTTAATGCTTGTTAGGTTTTTATTTGATAAAAAAAAATGTATATATATTTGTATAATAAATACTTCTGAAATTAACTTTTAAAATAGATTGTTATCAAGCGGCATAGAAATGCTATGTAGAACAATACCTTACATGACAAAAATATACGGCATCTTCGGAATTTATTAGTAAAATATATGAAAAATAAGCATTTTTATGGTATAGTTGTCCTCTTTTTTTTTATATCTATATAATTAATAATATTAAACTTCATTATTTATAAAAGCTAAATTGCTATGAAGATTTTTAAATGGATGAATGATATTAATATTATGATTGTAAGGTTATTCCGCAAATAATCATCCTTTATAATCTCATCATCTTGTCCTTATTTTAGAAACGTTTCCCAACGTTCTTTATTTATAGGAAGCTGAACTTACACCTTGGAAACTTAATTATTTAAAAAAATACTAATACTAACACTTAAACTGCAAATACCTTGTAGAACGGTCCGGAACCTTGAAGCCTGGGTTGAAATCGAATCGTAGGTAAGTTCTAAAGGAGAATTTTTTGTTATTATAAAAAAAAAAACCAATATTAACTTACCTTTGTAAACCGATCCGGAATCAATAAACATCAGGATCTTGGATCTGAGGAAAGTCCCAATGGAGTGGAATATTTTCTAAAAAAAATCTAACACTAAATTTACCTTGTAGGACGTTCCGAATCCTTGAATCCTTGGATTGGAATCGGCTCGGACGTAAGTCCTAATGGAATAATTCGTCATTTATTTTTTTAAAAAAAAACTAATACCAGAATTAAGGTTATGGAAGCGAGTGTGTGTGTGTTTTTTTATTTATGGTTCATATAAATGTGTTTTTAAGGAACTTTAATGAACTTTAGATTTTATATCAAGGTAAGCATTGTAGATTCTTTTTACCTTGCATGACTAATTTATTTTTTTCGCTGATTGGACTAGCCAACAAATTCAATATTTGGGAGATTAGCTATTAAAATCGAGTTACGAACATAGTAAATCATATAATCCGTAACGTGATTTTAATATCCTACCTCCCATTTGGTTAGTTCAGTTACTAGATGAGGTTTTAACATATGATTTTGCATATGCTTTGAAAATATTATCAAACCTAATCTAAATCTGGTTAGATCGAGAAGAAAAATGATTGTTCTTTTTTATCTTACTGATTTAGCTTAGAATGATAAAAAAATCGAGCGATGAATTTCGATGGTTTTTTTTAAAAAATCTTGCGCCCCTTCTTTTTTTAGGATTATTTTTAATTTATTTTCATCTTATTTTGATCTTTGGTTCAGTCGCCCCTGAACGCAGAGATCCAACAATACAAATTTTTTTTTTCCGAAAAATTTGGTCTCCCATTTCTTTCTTTAGGTTATTTAATTAATAACTCTTTTAATCTTTTTTAGTCGATTTCGTTAGGATAGGAAGCATAGTAAATTTTCTTTTCGATTTTATTTTATTTTTTCAAAATTATTTGTGTGAAAGCAAATGAGAATTTGTATTTTGCACACCCTGCACAAAATGCACCCCCTATATTGAGCGGAGTTAGGTTAGGTTAGGGTTAGTATTAGGATTAGGATTATGGTTAGAGGTTATTTATCACTACGCATCACACCCTTTTGAGTTTCATTTTTATGGGTATATGCATAAAAAATTAAATAATTTAAGCAAAATATTATTATTATTATAAGATTAAATATTTTCAAAATACTTCTATATTCATATTTTTTCTTATATCTCTTTTTGAAGTCTTTACAAATAATACCTGATACTTCACAATTCTTTTTCAATAAATAATTGTATCTTTTTTTTCAATTATTATCATTATTTCTTCTTAAATTATCACAATTAATACTAAATCTATCATAATTTCTTTTTTAATAAATTTTTCTAAATTATCATTCAGATTCTTTCTGAATCATTACAATCAATAATTAGTTTATTTTGATACTTTCTTGACCTATCTTTATGATTTTTCTATATTTTTTAGAATATTTTTTATATTGTATATTTTATAATGATAATAATTTTGACAATTATAATAAAGAATTGTTATATATTAGAAAATATTAAAAAATATATATTGATTTATCTATATATAAATATAATTAAAACTAATTGTTAATGATACTATTAATGATATTTATTTTTTTTTACATTTTCTATGAAAATGAAAATATAATCATCCTTTTTTTGTGATAATAATTGGTTTAAATTTTTATTTTATGAATAATTTTATAAATCATAATTTATTAAAATATTAAAAAAGTGCTTTTAAAGTTATATTTTTTTTTTTTTTTTTTTTTTTTTTTTTTTTTAAAGTGCGGTAGTTCCACATAATCTTTATTATGATAAAAGTATAATAAT
>CAJVPP010002130.1:0-16202 GCA_910592005.1 Funneliformis mosseae
ATAATATAACAGCCATTCAAATACAAGAAAAAATGGAAGAAAGAGGTGTTGGGCTTAGTGTAGAAACAGTAAGGCGATGTCTTCGTAAGTCTGAAAGAAAGTTTAATAATGAAATTTCTAAACCTTTGCTTAAAGAAGACCATTGAAAGAAAAGGTTGCAATAGGCAAAAAAAACATAAGAATTTTGATTAGAATCGAGTTGTTTTTACAGATAAGAGTACATTTCAATTATATACATCAAAAAAAAGGTTTAGCAGTTTTCTGATAGAAAAAAAGTGTTTCATTCTGTTAAGTATCCACCAAAAGTTCATGTTTGAGGATGTTTTTCTGCTTCTGAATTTGATAAGCTATTTTGCTTTCAGAGGAACTTTAATGCTAAATTTATGTATACTATTTATGAGAAGGGTCTTCTGGCTTCTACTTCTAAACTTTTTGGTGAAGGTAACATAGATTGGATCTTGCAAGAAGATAATAATCTAAAGTATCAATCGAAAATCACAAAAAAATAGAAGGAAGAAAATGGCATTGAGATACTTTCTTGGCCATCAATATCTCCAGACTAAAACCCTATAGAAAACGTTTGGAGGTTAATAAAAATTAATATACAAAAAAAAAATTCAATCAATTAAAGGGTTAAAAGAAACCCTATAGAAAACGTTTGAAGATTAATGAAAATTAATATACAAAAAAAAATTCAATCAATTAGAGGGTTAAAAGGAAACTTACAAAAAAATGGAATTGATTATCATCTGTACTTGCCATAAATTTGGTAGCTAGCATAAAAAAGCGTACAGCTGCACTTATAGAGTCAGATGGTGACTATACAATGTATTAATTTTAGTTAGTTAGTTATGTATTTTTTAAATAAAAAAAATTTTGAATTTACTTACTTGTAGCTGAAGTTAGAGGCAGTCAGATACTTATGACTGCTATTGTATTATTAAAGATGATGATTATACAATGTATAGATTTCATTAGTTAAGATTTCCATTTGAAATACAAATTTTATTTTAAATATTTGAAAGATTTTAAATAATTTCAAACAAATATTAAAATGATTTTAGATATTAAAATCATTTCAATATTTAAATATTAATTATGTATTTTTGAATATTTTAAATTTTATTTATTTATAAATAAATATTCAAATATACTATTTTTAAATGAAAACTCTAATATTAGTATTTATATTCAAAAAACTTTGTAAAGTAATAGTTTAAGTTGCTATTCATAAAATAATAATAAGAACAAATAAATATCAAATATAATGAAAAGATTTCAAATTTTTTCATTATAATAAAAAGTTTTAACAAATAAACTCTTGATATTTCTCATTAAAATTTAAAAAAATACATAATTTAAAATATATGATATAATTTTCTTATTACATATACTTTTATATTATTATCTAAAAATATATACTTTTAAAAAAATTTTCTATTAAAAATAATAAACTTTATATTAATAATGAAGATGTATTTAAAAATCCTACTTTTTTCATTTGAGAATATTACTAGTTTAACATTAAACCATTTTACAAATTTATTGAAATTATGATCTGGATTAGCAAAAAAATTAGTTTAAACTGAATTTATACTGAATTGAATTGATATATTAAGTTCTAATCTTTATTTCTAAGTGATCTTTTAAAATTTAAATTTATAATTAAATTAAACATTTGTTAAATAATATATATTTACTGTAACAAAAAAATTTTTTTGGAAATATTCTTTTAACCTCTTACTACTTCAAATAATGAATATTTTAGATTGGTAATTTAAATCTTGCTTGAAGTTCTATTTTTAAATTGAATGGTACCAAATAAGTTAGTTTTATTAATTTTTTTTTAGTTTCATATTTGAATATTTATTTCTTTAAATATATTTTTTTTAGTTTTAGATGATTTAAAAATACATTTCTAATTTTTTCACTAGGTTTTTTTATATCTTTTTTGATTAACAATTATTTTAATTTTTATTTAAATTCATGTTAACTGTTTTTTTTTTTATTTTAGATGATTTCTTAAGCATTTCTAATGTCTTGATTGGTAAGATTATATTTTTGTTCATTAATTATTTTTTAGAAAGTATTGGTGATTATTATTAAATTCCTTTTTTTTTTTTAAGCAGGTTGCAGCTTATATATTATATTTAAAATTTAAACAATTTAATAATACAATTTTAACATTTACTGTATATTAAAAAAAAAAAAAAATTTAACTTTTGAATTTAAATTAATACAAAAGTTACCAATTAATGTAAACAAATTTTTTTTAAAATAGCACTACATTTTTTTTTTAAAAGTTCTAGTAGTCGGACTTCCGAATATCCCGAACAGGCATTTTATAGTATTTTATTAACAGGATCAAACCGTGTAACAACAAATACAATAAAATCTCAAACATTTAAAATTTGTACTAAGCTTTGTAGCGAATTATTAATTTAATTTTAGACTCGATTTGTATATATTGTTTAAAGCATTTTGGTATATAGGCGTTAGTGGTAGTACCAGATAGATGTATCATTTACTCTTGATTCAAAAAAATTCGTACCGAAAATTTCAAATAATAAAAATTTCATAATATTTATTAAAAAATTAATCAGGTAGTGTAACAAGAATTGTTGGCTTTGGTTAAAAAGTCATACGTCAACGAAAAATCAAATTTTCTACGTAGACTCTTAAGGAACCATCAGCACATTAATTTGAATTTTTCGCAAAATGAGTAATTTCAATTACAGAGAAGAGAATAAAAGGAGAGTAATAATAGTTGAGGATGCCTTTCACCATCTTATACGGCCAATCTTCTCAAGGTGCATGAACCCTTCTGGACCTTAATTAATAAAACTCTGTAATTAAATTAAAAAAGGCCTTCGCCCGCGACACTCGAGGTCTTAACCGTCTAACCCACGTAGAACGATAAGGCAAATGGTATCATATTTCTATATTTCTATTCTCATCCGAGTCAGCAACCACAACTATACGTAGAGGATCGTAAGTCAGACCAATAAAAGTTCCGTCTCTTCAACCCTCTGCAGCGAAAAAAAGGAAATATACAGGATATAGGGAAACGACTTAAATAATAAATATACCTAGCGTATTTTCTCTCACATTATCGAAATACATACAACGAAAATAAATATGAAGAAACAGGTAAATATCACATGTTATTCAAAATAAAAAAAAACGAGTATCTATTGCCGTATGTCTTGGGTTCAACAACAAAAAAAATACCATAGAAATAAAATCCTCCACTATTCTTTAATTAGAATTAATCCAGGATTTGTCCTTTCATTTAATCACTCAGAGATAACTGCGAAAAATGTGAGAAAAAAGTTTTTTCTCTTGACAATTTTCTATCGACTGCTAGTCGAATATATACACGACACGATATTCATTACTCAGATTAGCAAGTTAAGTCTAAATTTGGTTTGATGATCAGGGGAAGATTTCTCCTGCGAAATCACGTGATAAATATTTGATCACCCCGTGTCATGTATGAAAGTAGATCACCCATAATGCTTACAAAAAAAAATTTTCCAATCAATGTATTTATGTCGAAAGAAATCGCTTCGTTTATAAAAAAAAAGAAAAAAAATAGTTAACATAATAATCATATAACCAAGTAAAAAAAAGTTCTTATTACAAAAAAAAGAAATTCATAAAGAAAAAAGTTTTTGATTTTTTTAAGAGAAAAAATCTATTTATCTTTTTTTGAAAAAAAAATAAAGTACAAATAAGAAAATATTTAAGGAATAAATGAAAATTTTAATCTTATAAATTAGACAACATAATTTTAAAAGAAAAAAATAAACAAAAATTTAATTTATTATTAAAAAAAAGAAGTGTAGAAAAATATGCATTTAAGGAAATGCTTAATGAATGACATTATTTATATTATATCATATAATGTATATATTTAAATATCAAGTTTTTTTATATAGATTAAAAAATTATAAATAAAATATCAATTTGTTAAAAAGGAAGTAGGCCTAATACTCTATTACTAGAATTTTAAATAGAAATAGAATAGTAATAAAAGTAAAAATTAAAATAGGATTAGAAAAATATTAGATTAGTATTTACAAGTAATTCTTATTATTAAATCATAATTAAAAAGAATAAAGATTATAAGTGTTTTAATAATTATTAATACTTTATAGATATTTGATTTAAAAATAAAATAAAGTAACATAAAAAAATTGTATTATGAAAATATAAGTTTTAAATAAAAGAACAAATACATTTCTATTTTACAATATATTTCTATTTTATTGAAACATTTAATACAAAAATTCAATGAGAATTTCTAGATATATAAGCTAAGTATTAATTAGGTTATAAAATCTTTCTAACCAAAAATGAAATATTTGATTCATATTATTATATGATATATAAATTTTATTTGGTTAAATTTTTATAGTTAAATATTTATTAGTAATTAAGCTAGTAAAATTTCTCATTTTGTATAATATCAGTCAAAAAATCTAAAATTAGATTTTAAAAATAATTGATATTATTTTTTAGATTTTAGATTTTTAATTTAAAAAAATTAAATTAAAATATTTGATATAAACTTAATATATATTAATTGTTTAAGTAAGTATTTAAATAAAAAATCTGAAGTATTTATACTTTCTAAAAAATTTTATTGAAAATTACTTTTTTTTTAAAAAAAAAAAAATACAAAAAAAAAATTACTAAATAAAATTATTAGTATAATAATATCTTATAAAGTAATTTTAATAGTAAAATTTTAAGTATTATAAAATTAGTATAATAACTTATTGTAAATAATTTTAATGAAAAATTATGTATATTATAAAAATAAATATTTTAAATATTACAAATTAATACTTTAATAGTAAAATTTTAAATAATAAATTTTAATATTATCTAATTTTTTTTAACTCAATATTTAATATTAGAATAATTTATTATTAATTGTAAATATTTTATAATTATATAGTATTTTTGATTCAAAATCTATTTTCTTATTTTATAAAATGATTTTAATAGCTTAATACCTATATAATAAAAATTTAAGATTAAATAATATAAATCTTTATTATATTATTAAAAGATTAGATATATTGTATCCTTTATTAGAAATACAATTGTAATAATCATTATTATTAATTTTATTCTATTTAAGCAAAAATCTCAAAAACATCAAGAAAAATAAAAAAACTCAAAAAAATTGATCCATTCTTAATAATATTTTTCAAATTTTGATAAATGTTTAATAATATATTTGTATTTCTATTTAAGTAAAATAAAAGTAGATCTAATAATACTTTTATAAGATTTATTATTAAAAGGTTTATTTCAGGAAGTATAGAATGAATATTTTAACTGTAATTAAAACAATCTGATTTTAGAGACTATATTATATAAGAAGGTGAAATTGAATTAATATAGAAGTGCAATAGATAGAGATTTTAATTTTTGAGTTCAGAAATCATGAAAGTTGTAAAAATACTATTTTTGACTAAACAATTAGGTAAAATCATAGTAAAAGAGATTTTTTATTTAAACAATCTTTTAATAGGTACTAAGATTGAATAATAATCTTTAAAAAAAAAAAAGGTATTTTTGAGAAAATATTCTAAAAGAAAAAATAATATCATGTTAAAGATGTAAATTAATTATTTATCTGTAAATAGTTTCACTTTTAGGATTATTATATATATTGTTATTATTCCTTTAATTTGTAACTTTATAAATAATAATAAATTTCAAATATTAATTCACACTTCTAAAAATCTAATGAAACCTAACTCAGATTTTAAATTAATTATATTTGTGTTAAATTTTATAGGAATAGAAGAGAAAGAAGCAACTGTATTAGTTAGAAATTGTAATTTATTTTATTAATAACAGTTTGAGTGATAGAATAAAATTCATTAGTTACTTTTAAATATTCTCTAAATCTTTCTTTGAGTGAACAATTCAGTTTAAATTATTTATATATCCTAAAGTTATTAGTGATAATTTATTTATGTCACTAAATAACTGCACTAACTAATGTCACTAATAATTACTAAGAAAATTATGATCATTATTTTTACTATTTCACTATTATCATAATTATCATAATTATCATTATAATATTTATTATAACGTTTATCTTTATTTTATTTACTATTATAATTATATTTATTTTCTTTATTATATTTATTATCTCTTTTTTATAATTGTATTTATATAAATATCCTATACTATTACTTTAACAAACTAATAAGTTTCTATTATACAATAAATAAAGTATAATCTTAACAATATAAAAAATATATCTTTGTCAATATTTATTTCCTTAAATATCAATCATCAATAAAGATAACTTGATCCTTTAACAGAAATAAATTCATATTTATTTTTTTTAGAGTTTATAACTTAAACTTTCTATTAGCAAATAAGTTTTGTTATCCTAATAGTATAGTATTTAGGCTTAATAAAGTGTTATATTTCTTAATAATTCTCTTATTGATCAAGGAATATGCAATAGTATAATAGATTTAATTATTAATGTAAATCCTTCAGAACTAAGTATACAAGTTATCTTTTTTATTTAAGATTGTATGATAGACTTAAATATTAATAAATAAACTTATTATTTTAAAATCAATAAAAATAATTGCCATTGAACCCAATTTTCTTTGCAAAATTGTTTCACTCTTATTGTTTATAAATTTCAAGAATTAACTTTATCTAAAATTATATTTGCTCTAGATGGAAATATATTTTCAACTGGTTATGCTTATATTACTTTTAGTAGATACCTTAAATGTAATAATATAAACATATCTCAACTTGATAGATCTGCTTTTATGACTAATCCTGATGTAATACTAGAATACTAATGATTAGAAATTATATCTAGAATAAATTCTTATCTATTTTTATAATTTACTTATTAACAATTTATTTATCTTAATTAGTAACTAAATTCATATTATATTACTAATAATCCTATTTTAATAAACATTTATAATTTATATAAAAAAATAAATCTTTTTACAATAAAAAAAAAATTTTTTTTTTTTTATATTTTGTAAATAAAAAATAATTTACAATTTTATTTTATTATTTATTTACTAATATTTATAAAATATTTATTTATATTACTGATTACTAATATTTATTTTATTTTTTTATTATAAAAAAATCACAAAATTCTTTACAATTAAATCAACTAATAAAATACAATAAGTAAAATTATTAGACTATTACAATATTATAATATTCATATTTTACATATCTATCGTAGGTACTAGAAAAAAAAGTACTGGCTATTTTGAAATATAATGTCAATTTTTAGTCAAATAATTTGATGATTATTTGGTAAATTATATGATAACAAATTAAACTTAACCTAGATCATAAGATTTAGGTTAGTTATACTAGACCTCTAGGGTTCAGGTTGATTAATCTAAACCTATTACCTAATTTAGTAATTTTTGGTTATTTTTGCATTTTTATATTTGTTAAATGACAAAAATCAGCATTTATGTTTCTTTCTTCTTGTTTTGCTTATTATTATTCTTTTTTTTATTTTATAACAGCCTTTTATTTTTTAAAGTTTTTCAATTTTTTACATGTTAATATTTTTATTTTATGAAATATAAAATTGTTTTAAACAACTATATCACATGTTGTGTTTTTTTAATTTCAATGTGTAATTTCTGCACTTTGGTCAAAATTAACTATTAAAACAAGCATAATTAAAGTTGTTCAGCAGGTATGAATGTAATCATATATTAATTTTTATTAAGTTAGCTTAAATATTTATAGGGTTATGCTTATTTTTGTAATATTTTCTTCAGATATTTTATGATGTAATTTAACACTTCTGTCAAACAAAATAGATAAAAAAAGCATAAGTAATGTTATTCAATTTGTATAAAGATATATCAATTTTTATCAAAATATTTATGGAGATATGGTAATTTCAGCACTTTTGATCAAACTAACTGACAAAACAAATATAGATAAAATTGTTCAACATATATGTATAATTATTTTTGTATGCATTTTTATACAATAAAAATTCAACAAATTTATTTAAAAATAATATTATTAGTAAAATTGTAAAATAAATCTTTTTTTGTCTCATGAAAATCTAAATTTTTCTTAAAAAAAAAAAATCACGAAAATTTTTTTCTAAGACAAATAATGACTGTTAAAATTCTCTTTCAAAAATACCAATTTTGGTAATTAAATTTTTACTGAAAGGGGAAGGAGGTACAGGTTAATTTGCCTGAACCCCGGGGGTCTAGAATTATAACCCTGAACTGGGAGTCTAGCTCATTAAATAAACTTTTATTCTCAAATCATTTTCTAAATAATTTTTATATAAAATTTTCTCTTTATCATGCAAAACAACAAAAGAAAACAAGTTTCTTCTGACTTAGCTTCTAATACTTCGAAAATTAGAAAATACGTTACTTCAGACAGCTGCAAGTTGAATATTCGTGACAAATATTGGAGTATGCTCATTCCTATTAACGAAGAAACAAGTGATCGAATCGGTTCTATTTACCTCGAGGCGGAATATCAAACATTCGGAAAGAACGAAACCCACAATGGTGTATGTATTCTAAAAAAAAATCAAACAAGTTAATATAAAACTTATTTATTTTACACGTCTTTAGTACCAACATATGCCAAGCGATTATGAACTTTATTGCATGTTATCTAAGGTGAGTTTGCTTAAGCATTCTTTAATCCATTAAATTACTAAGTATACATCGTAATAATAGATTTGAATTTTCCCTCTGATTTAGAATGAACACGGAATGAAGATCACAAAAATATGGTTGTATTTAAGGTTATTATAATTATTTAAATGCGTTATACTTAATATATACTATAACTATAACAGTGGAAACGTAACTTACATCAATCCGAAAGGAGAAGATTTAATTTTAAATAATGCTGGTGATAATACCGTCATTGTTGAAGGTTGCCTATTCCTAATATACCTTAATGAATTTACTGCACAATGTGAGTGTATTATCATTAAATTACATCTTACCAATTTCTCACATGTGAATGCTTTAATAAATACAATTTCTGCATGATTAAAAATAATAGTTATTCTAAATTTAATAATTTAGTTAAATTTCTTCTTTGGGATTGTCACTGTGGAAGCGTTATGGTAAATATAAAGTTCAATTTTGTATGATCATTTACATTCCTCTAAAATAATGATATTTTAGTTATATGACAAAGATGATGAAATCACTATTAAAGGTCAGGATGAAGAAGAAATACCAAACAAAGGTAAATTTTATCACATATACAACAATTGAATATTTTAATTCCAGTAATTAACATAAATAAATTTATTTGTTTAGATAATTTACAATGTGCAGTTCATAAGTACACAATAATTCGTCAATTAGGGCAGTAAGTATTCTTTTATAAGTATTTTATCGATGTTTTTAAATATTTTATTGATTTTTATTAATTATTTTATTAATAGGGGCGGGTTTGGCTCAGTTTTTAAAGTTTGAAACCAAAAAAACAATGAAATTTGTGCTTTGAAGTGTTCTTGGAAATATTCCCTTGCTCGGGAGTATTATATTTTTAAAAAAATAAAAGAAATTGTATTTGCTTTTTCTTATTAATCTGTCACAATTTTATCAGTTCATTAATATAATTCTATATTTTTAGCCAAATGTCTTACAAATTTTTTGCGGTTTTAATTACGAATACACCCAAAAAAGCTTTTTAATAATGGAATGGTAGTTAATCTTATTACTATTTATATTATATTTTTTGTTATATTACTTAATAACTGCTTGATTTTAGGATAAAAGATGGAACTTTGTATGATCTTATTAAAAATGAACACAGGTTTACCAAGGAGGAATTAGTTTCCCTTGTAAAGAATATGAGTGTCACATTAAATATAATAACCATTTAAATTTTACATTTTAAGTTTATAATAGACTAAATTCCTTTTTTTTTCGTAGGAATTTCATGAAAAAGGACTTGTATATAGGGATTTAAAACCAGCCAATATTCTAGTAGATTTATCAGTAACTCCCTTTAACGTAATCTTATGTGACTTTGGACTTTGCAAGGAGGCCGAAAAAATTATGCCTGGGAGACCTGGTGGAACGAAAACTTATTGTATGCAAGATTTATTTGAATTATTAATATATTCTAAAAATGGTATTAATTTAATTCAATATATAGTTTCTCCAGAGATATTAAATAAATATGGCAAACAAACCAAATTCCATGACTATTTCTCCCTAGGAATGGTATTATTAGAATGCATTATGAATAATAAATTTTATGGTTATGCTAAAGATTTTCAGGATACTTCTTCAATGAGGCAAAAACAAATTATTGAAAAGGTTTGTGCTCAGTATTTTGAAAGAAAACATACATGGATAAAGAAAATAAATGATGAAGGTGATTTATGATTTTTCTTTTTTTGTATAATTTATTATTATCACAATATATTTAATTGTAAAAATATCAAATTTAAATAATATAGTTTATAACATTATTGGAGATATGATAAGAATATCACCTGAAGAAAAAAAGTTATTTATATCTAATGTTTAGCCAAAGCTTTATATGGGATTCAGGCGTACATCTTTGCGCTATTTTGGAATATCCGATTAGATTACAAAATAATTCCTGCAAGAAGTAATAAAGGTTCCTATAAGTTCTACCAGAGCACACTTAAATTCTTGGAAGAGTCTTATTTTATTCAGGAATATCCTGTTTCATCAACGAATTCAAATACAGATAACGCTAATTCTGCAGAAAGTCCTGCTCGTTACTATCTTCAATCTCTTAGAATTGATCAAATAACAAACAATTTATATATTACACATTGGATGATAGTATTCTCCAAAATAATGATCGTAATCTTAAAGTTGGAAGAGGTCATGATTATTTACAAAACATCGAAATGGAGCTAGTTCGTAGATTAGTCTTGAATAATTCTCAGGCATACATGGAACTTTTCACATATCACATGATATTATTCAAAGAACATACAAGTATTCTTTTGGGATATCAAATCTTTAATTCATCAACAGAAAATTCCATCTGATAAGATTTTTTTGATTATAGCCGTGGTACCAACTAGTGCTATATACAGTAAATATCATAATAATAATTTATTATCTTATGATGAACTTTAATTTTCATTAGAAATTTTGCTTTGTTTCGTAAAACGTACATCGTTTGGAAACGAAGAGACAAAAATTCTTGATTATTTTAATCAATGGATGAAATTATCCATATTCTTATTAAACATTGGAACATGTCTCAAACATTTAACAGACCTTTATGAATTGATCGAAGAACAAATTGCTAAAATATATAGATAAAAATTAAATTTAATTGACTCAATATCATCTTCGATGTCGACAACGTGTATTCAGAACAATTAGATTGTTAATCGACTTCGAACTAGATTCTAGAAAGAGGATATACTGTATTTAATTAATAAGTGTCTCTCCAGCAGTCCTGAAGGCTTAATAGGTGAAATGCGATAATATGAAAAGAAGATGATACGGCTGACCGTAAAGTAAATGTGATCTATAGCATTGGAAAAAATTTTTTGAGGTTTTCTAATTTGGATATTGATTGATTGTCAAATGGGTGAAAATTTATTAAAGGGTGTGAACTTTCGGGGTTGAACAAGATAAATTTTGACAAAGAAAATTCGTTATTCAATTCATTAATAGAGGTTCTCAAAATTTAATGTGAAAAACGCCACTAGACTTAAAATGTAAATACAATAGATAAAATAACTCCGAAAATCTTACTTCAACAAATTGAAATTATCAACATACTTTTTTGGAGGTGTGTACATATGAACTCGTTATTAAATTCACGAAAGAAAATATTTTTTTATGAAAAATGGATGATAAATAGAAATAAATATGATAGTTTAAATGATTCATATAAGATCAAGCCGGGAATCAAAATTTATAGACAAACATTCGTCCAATTATATGGTTATAAGTCCAAACAAGAAACTTGCTGCAACTTTAATCCTCGTATGAAATTGATTACAATTTCTTTTAATTTTGATATTTCATTGAATTTATTACTGATTTCATTCAATCGACATAAGAATCTTATAATCATTTTTGATGATCGATCAATCTCATAGTCTAATCTATCTAACAATGCTTTCATAATTATGCTAGTAATTATGCCGCTATCAATTATAACAATTTAGGCTTTCTTTCAATTCAGAGAATACAGTTAGCTGCAAAAGTGAGCTAATCATCACGTTTAGCTAAATTGGCTTCTTTAGATTCTTCAGAAGCTTTTTCTCTGAATCTCCTTATAGCTTTAGCTAGACTAGAATAATAATTTATATGGTGTAAATAGCTTGTCTAACTGATAGTTTGCACAGAAGATTTTAGAGGTAAGTGATTATATTGAACTCTATTTATTGTTCAATTAGATTAGCATTAACTTTCATTTAACATTTTTAGGGTTATTCATAGTTTTAGTTTACATCAGTATAGAGGTATTTGTTTGCATAAATTCTTCAGTGAAATTTTGAAATAACATTTATTTTAGAGTCCTTCTAAGATTTTCTTCCCTTTAAAACCCTACACATTTGAATCTTTTATTTTTTGAAGCTGTATTACTAGGATATAGTCTTGATTGGATGTTTAAGTAAACTTCATATTTCTCACTTTCATCTGTCTTATAATTATAATTTTTATAATCTTTATCAATATATTAGTCTACCAATTGCATTTCTCAAATTTTACTAAAATGTGACCTACAGTTATCTTGATAATATCATTATAGCTAAGTGCAATTTTGCATTATATATTCTGAAATATTGCAATTATAATAAGTAAAGTTAATAGGTTTTGCATTTTAAGGTCTATAGGTACTTGTGTTCTGTTTATTTCTCTTTTTCAGATTTGTGACTAAGCTAATATTGTGAAAAGTAAATTAACATAATTAATGATAAATTATTCCAATTTTTTTTGTAAGTTTATCTATTTTAGTGCTAATAACTGGAATGAATTTTATTGACATAACATTGGAGGTAGAAGTGTTTATACTTGTATTCCTTAAAACTTTTCTAGTGGTAAAATTGTAACCAATTTCAATATTCTTTAGCATCTACCATAGCAGCTAAGTCATTAAAGGCTTATGTATATATTATCAGAATATATGCAGTTTTTAGTCTTATAAAAAACATTTATTTTTGCTGAGTATTATCAGTCAGCCATACCTTTTTAACTAGCTTGCAAATCTTATTAGTATAGATATCTACTGATTCATTCAAATATTATTGTAGAAAATTTAACTTTTGATACTATTAGTTTTTCCTAGTTTTATTAATAAACTAAGTGTTAAACTTATTTATGAAATTATTTTCATTATTTACAATTATAGCCCAATGATCACTTATAGATGCTGTATTTTCTTAAAACCAGTCAACTGCAACTCTTTTTAAGTATCCTTCAGCTATGACTTTTTCTTGAGACATCAATCTATTAATTAATAGTTACTACTTTTACAAAGGCAGCAAACCGTTTAATAGATCTTCTACTTTAATATCATAAAAGTAATCAACTTTTATTATAATCTATTCTATTGTTCTATTACATTTAATTGAATTCTATCTATTTCAAAATTTCTTCAAGAGCTTACCTTATTTATTCACTTATAACTACTATTATTTTTGAAGGTAGGGTAATAATTAGAATTGCTGATAAACTTATTGCAGAATATATTATAAAGGTAATTAATTATAAGAGTAATTATTAGTCTTTCTAAATTTATATTAAATCTTGATTGAGGATTTTATATATATTTTTAAAAAAATAGATAACTTGACAGGCTGTTAAAAACAATTTATTTTGAAAATACATCTTAGATATATAAATATATTACATTTGATGAAAAAGATTTAGTCCTATACTAAGACTAGAGAGAATAAATTATCTTTATCAATTAGCTATTACAGTATTCTGATACTAAGGTTTTACTTAATTACTTAAATAAATTGAAAGTAACAATTGATCTTGCTGTACAAGATTCTGCTTATATTCATAATGAAACTAATTCCAAAAATTTTGAAAATCAGTTTAAATGTATCAAATGGAGAAGATAGATAATATCAATTATAAGTATAATCTTCATTAAGAGGAAAATTTGAATAATGTTTAACAATATATTCTGCTGTATTTCTCTTAATTACTTCAAAATTCATATATATCATTATTTTTTTAGTGATTAATTATATATGAAATTAATTCTATTTCTCAATTTCTTTAAATCAAATTTTATATACCTTACTAAATTTGTTAGCAATTCATCATATATAAAATTAATAATATCCTAATAGGAATTAATATTATTCTATCTGTCAAATAAGTGTACTATGATTTGAAATCAATAAAACAATAGCTATGACATAAATTTAATTAATTTGACATGATATTAATTAGGGAGTTTATTTAGTTAATAAGAATAAAATTATAAGTTTTATGTTTGAAAAATATTAGATGTATATTTGAATACAATATTAGGATCTGTCTTTTTTCAAAGCATTTTCATACTCTTTATATAAGAAAATTACAATTAAAAAAAATCTATAGCAATAATTATAATCATGATACTATTAACAATTATAACAATGCTAACAGATATACTAATAATAAAATAAATAATAATAATAATAAATATAATAAAAATAATAAAATATATCCTATTCAGCAGATATTTTATATTTGTCAGATTCGTCAGTTTCTACCAGTTTTAATGTCAAAATACAGATAAAAGAATTAGATTTAATAATTACTAATGAATAAAAGACATTAATTTTTATATTTAATTATTAAATAATAATTTTAAATCTAATAATATATTTTAAGAAAATAAAAATTCTTTTGATTATTGAAATAATAAAGATTATACATTTTTTAATATTTTAGTTTTAGGATTGTTATTTAATAATTTTATACTAAAGTTATATGTTTTTCTATCTTGTATTAACTCTTTTCTTTTTTCTTTAGCTTAAGCTAGTATTTTACAAATCAAATCAAATCAGATTTTATTTAATTTAATCTGATTTAATTTTCATTATTATAAATTCAATCTAAATTTGAATCTGATATATCAGTTTAAATCCAGATCTGATTCAAATTTGACAGATTAAATTTTAAATTTAAATTTAATAGATCAATTAAAATCTAAATCTAATTTAAATTTAATAAACTAATTTAAATCTGTTTTATCAAATTTAAATTAGATTTGTGATATTTTAAATAATAAATAAATATTATCTTATTTTACTTATCTTTTATTATAAAGTTAATAATACTACTTAATTAATATTTTAAATTTTATTTATAATATAATATATTCTTTAAATTATTTAAGTATAAAAATTATTATTTTACTTTAAAAAAAAATCAGATTATTAAAGGGTATTAATATGAAAAAAAAATATATTGTTTAAATAATATTATATATCTATAGATTTTAAATATAATAATTATTTTCTTGTATTAGTAAAATTCTTTAAATATTAGATTGATAGAGAATTTTTAAAAATAAAATTACATAATTAGTTTATATAGAAAGTTTGCTAGAAAAATCAAGTTCTGAGATTTTTTTTACTAAAATTAAGACCTTATAATATATAAACTTCTATAAATAAATAAAATTAAATAATTGTAAGAAATTTGATAATAATTTAATATGCTATTTTTTTTAATTAATAATTAGTATACTTATAAGATATAAATAATCTTAATATTATATAAATAGAGTAAATTTAAACTAATAATTATACAAAAGTTATAAACTAAAGAAAATTTTTGTAAAATAGTCTAAAGATTTTTATATAATAGTAAATGCAATCTTCACTAATCCCATTAGAAAATATTTGAAAATCATACTAATCATATTATGTTAAAACTTAATTAAGAAGATGAAATATTATTAAAAAATCCTTTATGTTTAATTTGATAAAAACTGATTAAATTTCAAGAATAGCAATTTTTTTTAAAAGTAATAGAATAACATTTAGCAAATTGTTTATAATAATCTAATTGCTTTTGTTATTCTAATTATAAATCATACAGTGCATACAACCTAGTCCCAATCACTAAATTTTAACAAAATTCAAATTACTACTCCTGACTCAAAAAAAATGATAAACATAAAATATAATCGTAGAATGA
>CAJVPP010002131.1:0-16195 GCA_910592005.1 Funneliformis mosseae
GGCTTGACTCGCAAATCATCGAGTCAAAAAAAACACCAACTCGACTTGATTTGAACTCGACTCGGCTTATCTGACTCATGAGTTAACTCGACTCGTCCGGAACTCTAATTAATATCACAATATGATTTGAGATTGAGTCTTGTAATAACAGCATTTGAGTAAGAGTAATGCGTGGATAATACTAGTAAATTCACATTATTAGATATAGTAAGATGTTCTAGGACATATATTTTTCTCATCTCTCAAGGCAATCCTACATAGATATCATCTTCATTAAGTAATGATCTTACATATCTCTCCTTATATATTTCTGTTACTAAAAGGGGTTCATTATACTTAGCTCAAGATGAAAAATTTACGAAGGCTTTAGAGAAACCTGAAATCTTGATCTTGTGAAAAGATTGCAAAGATTTTTTATTTTCTTACTGAATTTTTTCTGCAATAGATGGGTCGCATTCAAAAACTTCTCCACGCTTATCACTATTTTGACAAAAACATTTTATGATGAATTCACCACTTCTAGCACATATATAGCTAAACTACTACTGATCCTTATTATGTATATATTTGCAGAGTGAACATCTTAGTGGAGCTTTTCAGTTAAAATATACGAAGTTTTCTGAGTCCTTTTCTTCAATAGTCCAATCCCTAAGATAGTTAAAATACTTTTGCAAAACTAGATTTGCAAATTTCTATAATACATTCTGATCTACAGATATTCTTAGTGAATTATTATTTTTTTCTGTACTAAACATTCGAGGTCTTACTTCAAACCTTAAGCTAGTAGGTGGTTGAACCTTAGCATGATCAAGTTCATTCCAGCCATTATTTAGTAAAAACTGAAGAATATGCTTTACACAATCTTTTTTTGCTAAACTAACTAGGCGAAGATTAAAATTCTAACTAGGTAATTTCCGATCAATAAACTTGCCAAATTTTTCACCAGTTAAAGTATTGTAAACAGATAAATGTGACGCAACTCATGTGACGCAGAAGATCGACTGATTTGACATAATTGACATATACGATATGTCAGACATATATGATATATGTAATATAGTTAACATATTAGACATAGCTAACATAGTTAATATATTAGATATAGTTGACATATTAGATATAGTTGATATATTAGACATGTTAGACATATCCTTCTATGTATTTTATTTTATATAAATAGGTAGCTTTTAGTTTATGAGAGACAGATAGGAATTTGGCAAGATAGTTTTAGTGGTTTTAGAGGCAACTGGCCTACTGTGTCAACTTTTAGTTTTAGTATTTCATTTCTTTCTCTTTCTTATTTTTCTTCTTTATTTTCTTTTATTTTCTTTCTTTTCTTCATCTTTATTATTATTTTATTCATGAATAAACACAATATTTATAAATACATACTACTGGCAATCTGTTGAATTGTAACTTTTTGTGATAATATAAATACTTTGATAAATTATCTGTGTTAAAACTTGTAAATTGTTGAAAAATTACTGCTCAATTAAAAAAAATAAACCGCTCGAACACCCTATCTAACAGTCGTAGTTTGCAAAAATTACACGTTAACAGTATAAACTAATAAGTAAGTGCTTTGAGTTCATAATGATTGATAAGGAGAGCTGGTGTATATAAAATATGGTAGCTACACTTACTAGGATCTGAAGACATAGCAATTACTAATCTCTTAAGAATATCTTTTCAGCCACAGTCAAGAATTTGATATAAAGATCTTATAAAAGAGCAACAGATTTGAATAAATACTTCTTGTCCCTTAACATTAGTAGTTTCCATATCTTCTTTTAATGTATCAATATCAATTACAGCTTTTAAAGATTTTTGGCTATTAATACATTTGTGAATTCCAGGTAAACCATATACTTCTGAGATGTCATCCGCAACAGAAAACTTTAGGACTTAATCGTCTTGATCAATTTTTATAACTAATTTATTTTTAACCTTATCTTGGTCGTAGGTATTATATAAGCTAAAACCTTTTTCATTCAGAAAGAGGAATGAATAGAATGGAAGAAATTTTAATGAGCCTTTTTCATCTAACATATTTCTAGGCAGTGATAAGAAAATGTCTCAAACGGCATTTAGTAAGTCCTTGAAAGAAAAATTATTATTAAACTTTTCCTGTCTTAAAGTATATGTTACATTAATCTTTTGCTCTTTTACATTTAGTGGTTGAACTAATAGAGTCTTGATAGTGCTAGTTGAAACGCAGAGAGCTTTTTCATTATCTGACTCATATTTAGACTCATAGTCATTATAATCATCTGACCCTAAGTCAGATCTATTATCAGTATAACCGCTTGAGCCATTTAAGTATTCATCAGAGTTAGCGTCATTATAGCGGGTGAGAGTTTTGTGACTAGTTTAGTTAAAAATAGTTGAGGTATGTATGATATTAGTTCGAAAAGTTATACTATCTCTATAAAATTCAGAAATGTTTAATTATTTTTTTTGTCTTTTGAAAAAAGAGACGTATAGCAAGTTAGTAAGCAAATTGTAAAAGAAAAACAAGCAGATATGTATTCAGAAGATAAGTCTTCTGCGTATTCTATTATATAAATATTAGCAGAAGACTTATAACCAGTGTGTGATTTTAGCAGTGCGGTCATATGTGCTTACACATAACTGATGATTTTTCACACATAATATTTTTTTAATATGTGCGCAAATCTGTATTATGCAAAAATTCCGCACAATTGTAAATTTTTGCACAATCCTACACAGTTACGCACAAAATCCCGCATGAATTCCGCATTATGAAATTATTATTTCAGATCATCTAATTTTTATTTAAAAAAATTTGAACTAATTACAAATTATGAATAAATTTTTAGGCTTTAATGATAGATGGTCAGAAACTCTTACTAGTTTTGTAAGCGGCTCAGAAACTCCTGATGGTCTATCTAAAATTAAAAGAAAAAATAAAGATAAGAATACTCCAGTAGTTAAAAAACTGAAAACTGCAGCTGCTTCAAAAGAATAATAGCGTACTATATATGGTGACTGGCTAGTATATCGAGAGGTTAATGGGAAAGTTTTTATGTTTTGTACCTGATGCGAGAAAGCAGGCTATAATAATCAAATGACTAAAGGATGTGGTACTTATAAAAAGATTTAGTCAATAGGCATATTAAGAATTAGAAGCATACACTTTTGAAAAAAGCAAGAAAAACAAATTAGCCAAATATAATGCAAAGCTTATTTAATCGTTTAATTAATAACAAGAAAAAAATAATTAACCAAATGAAATGTGTGTATTGCAGCTAAAAATCATCTTTCACTAAACCTTTATCCTGAATTATGTAATTTAGTACTAAATTCCAATAGATCTTCAAAAATTACTACATCACAACTTCTTCAACTTCCTTCTCTTTCTTCTTTAAACCCACCTGCTGAAACTTCTCAATATAGATCATATAATAATTCAAAATATGCTCGAAAATTTGAAGAAGCAATTTTTTATATTATAGAAAAAGCATTGATTGATGAAATTAAGGCTTCTGAGTGATGGAGTATTTTAATTGATGAATCAACTGCAATAACTGACGAAAAACACTTGGTAATTGTCTCAAAATATATAGCAAATAATGTGCCAGTATTATATTATTTAGGATTGATAGAACTTGACAATTGTAATGCTAATAATATTACAACACAAATAAAAAGCTTTTTAAATGAAAAAGGTTTGCAAATTGAAAACATTGCTCATTTTGGAAGTGACGATGCTTCTGTTATGACAGGTTAGTTATAAATTATAATGAAAATAATTTAATATATAATTAGTTAATTCATATGATTATTTTTTTATTTAAGAAATATTAATAGTGTAGCAACACAATTGAAAAAAGAAAATCCTTTCATGACTTCTATTCATTGTATTGCATATAGACTTTATTTAGCTGGCCAAGATGCTGCAAAAGAAGTAGCATATTTTAAAGAATATGAAGTTATTTGTAAACAATTATATGGATATTTTAGTGGATCATATAAACGAATGCAAAATTTAAAGCTTATGCAAAATGTTAACGAAAATTTACAACTTATCATATTGAATATTATTAATACAAGATGGTTATCTATGTCGAATATTGTACACAATCTCCATCAAGTTATTTTTTCAGTTATTGATACTCTTAATGATGACATGATCAATACAGACAATTCTAAAGATAGGACTCAGACTTCTCAATTAGTTAATAATCTTGATTCAGAATTTATTATATCAACTATGTTCTTGGCAGATTTAATATACATTTTATCAAAAATGATCAAGATTTTTTAATGTGATCATGTAGATCTTTCAGAATTAAAGCATTCTTTAGAAATGACTATTTCAGCTATCAAAGCGCAATTTATTGGAACTGAAGAAGTTTCTCCAACATATGGAACAATTCTATATAAATATATAGAAGATAATAATATTCATTTTAACAGTATACCTTCTTTTATTTTAAAATTTTCTGAAGCAATTATTAGAGCCTTAAAAAATTAATTTTCAGATTCAGAAGTTTACAATGCGTTAAGAATTTTCGATCCCAAATTTTTACCTTAGAGAAAAAGTGATATTGCATATTATAGAAATAATGAAATTAAAATTTTGGTAGAATATTATGGAAATAATCGTTTTACAGCTACTGGTGAAAAATTTCCTGCATATTTTAATGAAGTAGAATTAAATCAAGAATGAAGGATAGTTAAGCAAATAATGAAATCAATCTGTGATTTTAATTTTGTAAAAGGATGGGAACATATATGAAATACAAAATCACATTTTATTAATGATTACCCATTAATTTCTAAACTTATTAGGATAGCCTTGTTAATTCCTCTTTCTAATGCTCATGTTGAGCGGGTATTTTCCTATCATAAATTAACCAAGTCCAAATTAAGGAATCAGATGAATCATGAAACATTAAATATATATTTGATGATATTTTCGAATGGATCTGATGATTTTTGTGATTTTGATTAGGATAGTATATATAATTACTGGGTAAATCAATATATTCGATGAGCTAATAAATCTAATGAATAGAAAATATTCATATATTTGAACATTTTACATAATATTTTTTTTAAATACATTTAAACATTTTGTATAGTATTTTTTGTAAATATACTTAAACATTTTATGTAATATTTTTTTGTATTCAATTAATAAAGACATTTATACATTATAAAACCTTGGTAAATTTAATTAAAAAATTTTTTTGCGCACAGTTGAAAATTATTTGTATATCACTGTACAACATCTGCGCACTACTCAGCGTAATTTTCGCATATAATTTTATCATATAGTGTGCACCTTCCGCACATGTATATAGGTTTAAAAATTATACACTGCTTATAACACATATGATCTAAATATATACTCAGGTATGATATAGCCTTCGCGTAAGATTTATCCTTCTTAGATATGTATTCAGATATGATATGAAGGTTTCTTCAGAATTATTGCACTACCTAACATGATATCATTTAAAAAAGAGACGCATAGCAAGCTAGTAAGCAAACTGTAAATAAAAATAAGCAGATATATCTAAAAAAGTGTAGTCTTCTGCGTATTCTATTATATAAATATTGGCAGAAGACTACCTATCACTAATATATATTCGGGTATGATGAATGCTTCTGCATAATCTATTATATAAATATTATGGCAGAAGCTTTCATTTTTCTAGATATGTATTTGGATATAGTATAAATAGGCTGCCATAAGAATACATATCACACCTCTGATCTCAGATGCGAAATTAGCATATATGTACTAGCACAATAGTTGGATTATGAAATGTTTAAAATATTGACAATCAAATAGGCCGGCCATTATAATACAAATCATATCACTAATACTCTAACTAACCAACTATAAATATATCACCAGTTCTAGAACGTGAAATCGCTATACATATATCAGTAATAAATAGGCAATAGTTGGGTTGTAAAATGACATCAGCTTCGATCTTTTAAATTGTATACTTTAAATCATTTTATTCCAGTAATCAAATAGATCAGACATGATCCCTTGAAAGTTACGCAAATTGAACTTTTTTACATGTAGTACTCGCATAGATATTACTATACCTGATATTTACTCTATATTCAATTAAGATGAAATAATAGAAACATTTACAGAAAATGAATATACTTTATAAGATGAATAAGATAAATATTATGCTTACTCGATTTGTAACAATAGTCTAACAATTTTTCGTAAAATTATGTAATGAATCACGTGATAATAATTTGAACTTCAGGATGTGAAAATGGCATACTTATACTGATGTAATAGTTGGGTCGCAAAGGGTACACTTCTGGCAATCAAATGGGTCAGGCTAAGGAGTATAATAACTTAGCATCCAAACAAGTATATAGAACTAGTGAACTAATAGAACTATACTAGTTCCTCACTACTTCTATGATACTACTATAGTACTAACTTGGATCCTTCAGATCATGTGCCCAAAAGATTGATCAGAAATTATGCCATAGTACTGACTAAATTTAGACGTAGATTTACATCAAATTTACTGTGTCACTCATCACCTTTTTTTATATGATTTTAGCATCTAAAAAGGCAACCAAATAGGCGTAAAAAAAAGCACTCTAATATAGAATTCAGCATCCAATCAGACACAGAAGGCCAGCATCCTCAACATAAAACCAGATATCAAAACAGCTACAGAGAGTCAACAACTCCATTATAAATTTATCATGTAAACAAATTAAAAACAAGAAGAAAGCAGTCATTATTAGATCGTAACATCACCATTAAATTAAATTACTACATCCACCATTAGACTATGAAGTCACCACTGTATTATACAGGAAATAGTTAAAATAATATGATAAACGCAAAGAAGATACCTGTATGTAGATTATGAAGTCACTATCAGATTGTGATATTAGGTTATGAAATTACTACCAGATTATGTAATTAGATTATGAAATTACCTGCAGACTATGAAGTTACTACTATATTATGAAGCTACTGGCAGACTATGAAGTTACCATTATGTTATGAAGCTACTGGCAGACTATGAAGTTACCACTATATTATAAAGCTACCAGCAGACTATGAAGTTACCACTATATTATGAAGTTACTGGCAGACTATGAAGTTACCTTCATAACCTAATCTAAGTCACATGCGACTACACCTTATAATATTTAATTAATATAAATTTACATATTTGTAATCAATTGGTATTAATTATATATAACATTTATATCAAATTATCAATCAGAATATTGATAAATAAATAAATTTATACTAATAGAGTATATTCTATTAGATTAAATTTATAATTGATAAGTTTCTGATTTATCATCATATCTATATAAATATTAATTAAAATATTATTTTGGTTATATTTTTTTATTTTTATTAATTATATAAAATTAATACTATAAAATAAAAAATATTTATTAATTAATTAATAAATTTTTATTTATAAAGAATTTAGAATTTAATAATACATAAATAAATAATTAAAATACATATATTTATTTTTATTTTTATTTTTTAATAATTAATACAAATTGTAAATTTAAAAATATTAAAAAATTATAAAAGCATTTATAACCTTTAAATCCTAAATTAGTATTTTGATTAATTATAATTTAACCCAAAATTTTTCTTTAATTTATATCACATCCCATGTGTTTCACTTTTTTACTAAGTAATCAGTATTATTTATCATAAGATTATTATATTCATCAGTATTTATTATTACTAATCCTAATTACACCTATAATCGAATTTTTTTTTATTGTTGTAAATTCAGCCCATCGGAAGGCGACGGTCTTTTTTTTTTTAACATTTTTAATATCGCGTGAGTCATTCAACTCAAAAAATTAAAATAAATAACATTCTCTGTTATTTTCGGAATACCTAATGCATGTAATTGGATGTAGGGGAATTTAGGGTCGATCTAATACGGTTAAGTTTGAACGAACAGACTATTGTATAACAAACAATAAAGCCCAAAACAAAACATTATGGTATAATAACGTTTATCTGTGAATCTTTCCAAATTCATTTTAGATTTAAAGATGAATATTTTTGATGAAAGGTGAGAGAGTCAATAAATCTATAATCATCATTGATCGAAACGATCTAATGATTTTAATCGCTTAGTCAAGAAATATAAAAAAGATTGCCAAATTTGTGGTTATACTTTTCTCGTTTTTACGTCTTTAATGTCTTTAAGTGTGGGATGATGCAAGAATTTCTTTGTTCTCATTTGAATGATTTCCTCTCCATTGATGTAAAAAAAAAAAAATTATCAATAAATTCGGAGGAAAAGATAAATAAGTTAAAAACATCTTTATATAGCCCAAGAATTTCTTTATTCCCGATGATTTCCATTCGTTCTTTTTTAACTTTTGCCTAATGGGAAACCCCTCTTATAATAAATTTAAAAGGTGTGACGTTAAATTTTTTTTTTTTTTAAATATATATTAATTAATATAGTATTGTAATACCGATGTGACCCCATATAGTTAATAAAAATTGACTCATAAGGATAGAAAATTAAAACATTTTTTTTTTTTAAATACTCCGCGTGCCTTTTCCCCTTTAACCAAAACATTCCTTGCTTGTATTAGTATACCACCCACTGCTAACATGTCCACCCAAACCTTTAGATCAAGAAAAACATCCTCACCTAGTTATCCTACACCAGCTCAAAGCCATTCTGGCTCTTCTGAGGTTGGTTCTCCTTTGGATGATATAGCTCGTCAAAGAATGTCAAAGAAGGATGAGGTAATGACCCCATCACTGTCGCAGTGTGTGGACATGAGAAGGCCAAACCCATCCTACAATTAGTTTGCATGCCTTACTCATAAGTTTTTTTTTTTATTTCCAACTTGTGTACTTACCATATTATTTAGGCGATCCGAAAAAAAGTCGAACATGAGTTGAGTAAGAAAAACCGGACAAAAAGCTTGTCGTTAAACCGCGGAAAACCACAACGCCCAATTACAGGTGCTAAAGGAACCGTTGCGTCTCTTAATCCATCACAAGCATTAACCGTTAGAGAAAGTGCTTTGGTTGTTGAAGCATCACAACTTATGGCAGCCAAGCGTGCAGACTGTGTGCTTGTTATAGATAGCGAAGAACATTTATCCGGAATTTTTACTGCCAAAGATTTGGCTTTTCGGGTAGTTGGGGATGGTTTAGACGCAAGAACCACAACCGTAGCAACAATAATGACTAGAAACCCAATGTGTGTGAAAAATGATACTTCAGCAACTGATGCTCTTAATACAATGGTTGCACGTGGATTTCGACATCTTGTATGTATTCAAATATTTTCATGTAATCGTTCCATGATGTCTGATAAAATCCAAAAATTAATTTTTAAAATATTTATAATTTGATAGCCCGTATGTAACGAAGAAGGTGATGTTGTCGGCCTGCTCGACATCACTAAATGTCTTTACGAGGCATTGGATAAAATGGAACGAGCATATGGCTCATCCAAAAAATTATATGATGCACTTGAAGGTGTTGAAAGGGAATGGGCAACAAATCAGCCTACTCAAATCGTTCAATATATGGAAATGTTACGCGAAAAGATGGCTTGTCCGGATTTAACATCCGTTTTGGACGGTTCGATGCCAGCCGAAGTTGGTGTTCGAACATCAGTGAGAGATGCAGCTAGATTAATGAGAGAATATCGAACAACAGCAGTATTAGTCATGGAACATAATTCGATTGCTGGTATCTTTACCAGTAAAGATATTGTATTGAGGGTCATAGCAGCTGGGTTAGATCCTTCAACATGTAGTGTAGTCCGAGTAATGACACCACACCCTGATACTGCACCACCTCATACAAGCATTCTAGAGGCATTGAAAAAGATGTACGGTAAATATCGATTGTCCCTTAATTATACTATATGATTTGACTTTACGTATTCTCCTGTATTAAAACAAGTCTGCAAAGTATACGGCACTGCATTACTTGTCATCCTGCAGGAGAATATAAATTTTGATTAAATCTAATATCTTTGTGAATGAAATTATGTTCACTATGTTCATTTGCCTATGAATTAATCGACAAATATAGCATAGGCATTATATTACATATTTGTGTATCATCATTACTTATATCACTTCAATTGTATAGATGGCCATTATCTAAATTTACCAGTTGTTGACGGTGCAAGCATTTTAGGAATGGTCGATGTATTAAAATTGACATATGCCACAATGGAGCAGGTTAATATTAAAGCTTGATTGTTCTTATTATTCTATAAGATATGATGGTCAAGATTAAATTTAAATTTTTCTTAATAGATGTATTCCATGCAAAATCAGGAAAATGGCAATGACGGAGGTGGTCCAATGTGGAATAAATTCTGGAATTCCCTTGCTAATGATGGTGATAATGAATCTACAGTATCTGATTCGATCGCTCCATCACAAAGCGTTTCAAACATCCCACCGCCATCACCAAATTCAAGGATGCGTGGATCAGGAAACATCTCTCCAATCCCCGAAATCCATCCAAGCGAATCAGCTTCAGCTATTGATGATGGTTCTTTAGCGTCATTTCCACGAGGTCATGACGAAAACTTTTTTACCTTCAAATTCAAAGCACCCAATGGAAAATCGCATCGATTTACTGTGGACTATACAAGTTTTGAACATATTCGAGCTACAGTGACTTCTAAACTACCTTCAAATGTTCGAGATTTCACAATCTCTTATGTGGATGAGGATGACGACCACGTTTCAATGTCAAACGATGATGATGTTGTCGATGCCGTAAGAATTGCACAACGACAGGGCATGAGTCGTGTAATTTTACATATTCAAGAATTAGAAAAGAAACCATCATCAAGATCTTATAGGGAAGAATATGAAGACGAGGAAGATGATGATGACGAAATCCTCGATATAAGAAGACGTAAAAGACGCAACAAACATGCACCAATTTATAATTTGCCTATTCCACATGATTTATTGTTGCCCGGAGCTGTTCTTACACTTGCAGTTGCGATTATTGGTGTGTTTGCTTTATCCAGATCCAAATAATTGATAATATTGTTCATTACGCAACAAGATTGTTGTGATATTAAGTAGTTCGATGGTCTATGTAATAAATAATGGTAATTATTGGAGTTTAATTCATAGTCTCAAAATAAGTTTTAGTGCTTTTTATAACAATAAAATATGTGAAGTGTTTATTCTCTTCCATATTAAATGTTTTTAAGCATCTTAAGTACAAAATTCACACATTCTTGAATTTGTTACTATTAGCTTGGATATTTTAGTGAGAATAAAGGACAATTTAATGTGGGTTTACTTGATGTTTTTAGAATTTGTTATATATTTTTACAAAAAAAAAAAGAAAGAAAAGAAAATATCTATTTATTATCACACATTTCTCATTAGTTATATAACCATTCAAGTGAGTCTTTTTAGTATAGATTAGTTTATAATAATAATATCATGATATACCTCAAAAAAAAAAAAAATTTAATAATTATTTCACTTATGCCAACGGTTTTTTCTTATAGTACAGTACGTATACCATATATCATACATACCATTATTATTTTTCTATTTCCGTTTTCTTATGTAAATTTTTTTTTAAAGTGGGTTGAAATTATTTATAAGTTTTTTTCTCTTCTACATGAAAAAAAAAAAAAATTTAACATATATTAATATCAAGACTGTGTAAATCAAACGTAATATTTAGTTATTATATAATGCATAAAAAACATACCCCCACTCTTTTAATTCATTTTAATTTTGTTACCATTATCGTTATATATGTAAAAATTTTCAAAGATCATTCCTTTTAAAAAAAAATAAACAATATTTTTTAAATTTTCTTTTTATTTGAAAATCAAAAAACCTTAAATTAACAAAAAAATGTGTAAATTTTGTATATAAATATTGTTTTTTTATAATTGATTCAAAATATTAACTTAGATTAACTTAAAATTACTATCTAGATAGACTTTCAAAGACTTTCCAAATCCCAAATAACTAACTTCCCATCTAATCCGCTTGTTGAAAACTGTTTTACATTTCCATGTATTACCGAATAAGGTCGAATCGAACTAATTTTTTTTTTTTAAAAAAAAAAAATTGTTTAAAAGTTCAACGCATTTATTATAACAAAATTTAGTGGACCTTACTTGATCGTATTTTGATGAATAGTATTCAATTCAGAGTCGTCATTATTACTACGTGAGGAGATACCTTTTGTATCCCAATCGCGGAACATATTAAAAGCAGTTGATTCGCCCACAACTTTTTTCTTTCCTACATCAATTACTCTTGACAGTTTCCTAATAAACAATTAAATTGGAATTAAAAAATTTATAACTTTTAAATAAATAAATACTTCATTATACCTACCATCCTTCATTAGTATTTTCGAATAATACGGGTGTGAAATCATAACCAGCTGCAATGATGTTTTTTTCAGATGTCCAAATTAAACTTAAATATGGTAAACTAGTCAATCCAACACTTTGAATAGCACCCCCGGGATAAGCAATACTGATGACAGAATCGTGACCTGAAAAAGCTAATGCGTCACCACTTGGCGAAAAGGCAACGCAATGAATCCATCCACCACTGCCATTGGAAAATTCGCCGCAGATAGTATTGAATGGAAGTTTGTCACCCCAAGCTGTTGGTGGTGGTCTAGAATGAATTGATAATATATACTTTATATAAGCATTTTTTTTTTTCATTTGTTAATAAATAAACAATGATTCATCACTTAGTTACTTTTGATCAACGCCCTTAATAAAAGCCGAGAAAACACGTGCCTAAAAAACAATGGCAAATTAGGATATTTGAAGAAAAAAAAAAATAATACTATTTACGAACCTTGAAATCGGCACTACCCGCGGCCAAGAGTACATTGTTGGGATGCCAATCAAGACTTAATACAGTACTTCTAATTGGTTTTTTCAGATGTTTACTAGTCCACCAATTATGTTCTTCATCAAAGTAGCATACAGCAATAACACGCGCTCCAGAAGCAACAGCGAATTTATTTTCATGTGGAGACCACCGAACAAATGTTGCAGCACGATTAATTCGAAGCAACACTAAAGTTGGTTTCCACTCATTGGTTTCTGTATCAAAGTTCCATACATAAGTATTACGATCTTGAGAACTTGTAACTAAAGAATCATGATGAATTCAACGGAATAATCAGAATTATATAAATCTCCGACATTATGAAATTTTGTCAAGTAAATAATGATAAATCACGAACCCAGTCGATTTGATTCTGGAGCCCAATCGATGCCTGTTACAAGTTTATCGTGCTTTTATGATTAAATTTCAATTAATATCTTTTTGAAATAGTTTTTGATAGTGTTGTAAAATGTTTTAAATACGAACTTCAGCTAAAGTATGTATTAAATTCCAGCCTTTACCAGCCTTTGTATATATTTGTACTTCATTATTATTAGGACAAACTGCAACCTCTATTAAAAATATTATAGAAACTCATTCTTTGAGAGATATGGTGGTTCAAGATACAAATGAAAAAAAAAAAATTTAACTAACGTGTTCGATCTTTATTGAAAGCATGGGCCGTGATGGGACCAAAGTTAAGTTGGTGAATCTCGGTTGGAGACATTCCGTTAAAAAATAAATGTAACGTTATTAGTTTTTGGGATGACGCAGTCATTTATATATCTCTCTTTTGTCCAAGTCATGTGCTCACTAGCGCGAATTTATCATTGGTCAAAATTATGCATAGTAACAATTTTTAAAATACAAAATTTAATTTTAAAAATGGCAACCATCAACGAAATTAAACAAGAATTAAAAGATGCAAGAGGAGAACATAAAGAGGCGAAGGAGAATTTAAAGAGGTGGAAGGAGGACTGGGAGGAGAGGCTGAAGAATTTGAAGAGGAAGAAAGTAGAAGAAGATTACAAAGGAGAAAAAGATGAATATGGCGAAAAGGAGTGGCTGGTATAGAATAAAGAGAAGTGGGAAGAACAGGTGATGAAGTTGCAAAATAAATTAGCCGATTTTAAAGAAGAGAAAGGTAATGAACAAATTGTGTAAAAAAATCGTTTTCTCTCGTTTCATATGAGGGTACATTTGGTATATTGTTAGTTTGTGACTATTTCCTCTTTCTATTATTGTCATTCTACGTGATTTTATTCTCTCTCTTTATAGTTAATTTGTCAACAAGAAAGCTAACATCTGCTAAAATCAAAGACATACTTGACAAATACGTTAATAATGGTAAAAACTTTCTCAGATCACTCTCCAACTCTGAAAATATCCCTAATGATACAGTAGATATATCAACATATTTGAAATTTGTGAGTCGTGAAAATGCAATAATGCAGTTAATGAAAAATATGGACAAATTACATCAGCTTGTGACAAATCAAGGAGAATATGTATAACCTTTGAAAAATTTATATTTTGCTGCTGCTGTAGGAACAGCTGGGAAAGGCAAAACAACGTTTGCTCGACGTGCTTATGAAAATGAAGACAAATATCATGGAGTAGTGAGACCTGAAATTGCAGTTGCAGTAAAAAATTGTATTTATACAGGTCGGTCTTTTCGCGTAGCATGTGATAGTTCACTATAGATGAGTTTAAAGAGGAACCCGAGGTTGTATTTGGATTAAGATTACTTTATGAGGCAATGAAATATAAGCTTAAAAAGTAAGACCTTGCATGTTGATCATAATAATTATTACTTTAATTATACTGATTTGATCACTTCTCATCCTTACAGAACTGAAATTTCAACTTATGAGAATTTTTGTGAAAAATTTAAGGGACATTTTATTGCCCTTAACGAAATTCTTGATATTATTCTTTCTTACTTTCCAAATGTAGATAACAACTCGGACCTACCTCTTATAATCATCAATATTGATGAAACAAACTCAATATTTGAACGAAATAGAGACATATTTCTTAAAGAAGTTGTCAAATCACTCTCAGATATGATTTTTCGACATTACTTTATCTTTCCTGTTCTAACCGGAACCCACGCAAGCAGTCTATTTAGTACTGTTAAATCAACAAATGCCAAATTTGAAGAAATTTATTTACCTTTACTAAAGACTAATTATGCCAAGGAAGTTATTCTTGAATTAGCAAATCGTGAACAGGTAAGCTAAAGATTTGGGTTTAATGCTAATGCCTTTAAAAGCATATGTAAGCTAGTATATTTATATTATTAGAATAAAGATTCAGCGGAATGGTAAATTTATGTTATATGCTTTACTTTATAAATATTTGTTGCTTTTTTTTTAAAAAAAAAAATCTAATATATTATTATATACAGTATTTTGGAACTCTCTGTTTATTTGGAATATATAATTGAACTACTTGGTGTGGTTGGACGATTTTTAGAAATACTGATATTTCAGATGGACGTTATTGGATATGCTGATATGAATCATCATCAATATTCTACTATTAATAAGTTCTATTATGCGGGATTTCGCCATTTCTTACAAAAATTGCAGAACAATCCAAAATTCTATGAAATTCTTATCAAAAGAACAAAGGAAATCATTAATTCAAAATATAATCATTACTTTGATCACTTTAAAAAAGAAGAAAATACCAAGATTATTCCATTATTAGTAGCATATAGTTTGTTTGATATTGGTATCAGTCAAGTAGAATCAATTGGAACAAAAAAAAGCGTAAATTTGAGGTATGGATACACAGCATAATTGAACCTTTATATATATTTTAAATATATATTACCAAATTTTCTCTTACAGGAGCTTGAACAAGAAGACATTATTTTTATTGATAAGAATTTGAATGGGAAACATTCAATAAGCTTCCTTTCTTGATTCTGCATGAATTATATTCACAACATCGAAATTGCACTTTCACCAGATGAAAATGAACGTGTTACATTATCGGTATTTGTGTTTCGATTATGGACCATTTATCATACAATTAAAAATAAAAGAAATGATGGATTTTTTCAATGCAAACTTTCAAGACTTGAAATGGCCAAAAAGATAGGGTTTTAAATTTTCATCCTTGGTTTTCTGTACGTGATACTTTAGATTTAATTACAAAGGAAAATTGGAAATCTTTTGTTAATCAAGTTCAAAATCAGCAACAAAAACGTTATAAAGAATGTATTGCATATCAAAACAAAGGAAAAGCTCCATTTGCAGATTCATTTATACTTACTGAACCT